>MNCI01035830.1:53529-76183 GCA_015680685.1 Gnetum montanum
CTATGCTCAACCATACGAATACAAGCATCCATGCATGATCCAGTTGAATTCCAAGGACTAAGTGCTTATGCGCCTTTGTGGAACAAGGATGGGTTGATCAATCGTTGTCTTCCCAAGCTTACTTGTATAGCACAATTGTATGGTTAAGTAAACTGGAGGTACTTGATTTTTATAGTTTTTTTTTTTGTTTTTATGTCCTAGTGCTACAAAGGGAGGAGAGAGATAACTAAGTAACTAATTTTAATTTAACTACTTAACTATGCTTTAACTAGTCCTAACACCAGCATCCGTTCTCACTTTTCGTACACATCTTGAACCAGTGCAACACTACTGGGATTACCAAACACTAATTGTTTCTAGGTTACCAAGTGTTACACACATGCTTGAAGTGATCATACTGAGTGTGTTTACTTAGGAGAGTTGTAGGGTGAGAGAGAGAACATTAATTAACTAAGAAAAGAATTAAGTAACAGTAATTAACATTAATTAATCTATTCTGAATGTTACAAGGTTTATCACAAAGTTCATCTTTATTGCCGTACACAAGGTGTGCTTAGGTACACAATGCTCAAATAAAGATTCGTTCACTTTATGACTCCTACTGTGGGCACTCAGAAATAATTCTATCTCTGGAAAGGAAAAAAAGGCAAGAGTTTGGGTAAGGGACTAAAGCTAACTATGCAAACCAAGTGCGCTTGCCTCTTATTTATAGGCATCGAGGCAGGCCCTGATATCGCGTACGCGATATTGCGTCCTACCTCATCTTCTACAAATAAGAGGTGGCGCCCTTTGTTTTGGGAGTTAGACTTAAACCCTTAGCTAAACTTTTGCAGTTTTACCATTTCAGAGTTAGAATAATTCTTGTGTGCCCGTAGTAGGAGTCATAGAGTGAACGGATCTTTATTCAAGCAATTTGTACCTGAGCACACATTTGTGTACAACAATAAAGACAAACTTAATGATAAACCTTGCAGCGTACAAACTAAGCTAAATAGTAATTAATTATTGTTGAATGTTTAATTGCTTTCCTAGTTAATTAATCTATCTCTCAACCTTTGACTCTCCTAGTTAAGTACACTCAGTACAATCACTTTGAGCATGTGTGTAGTGCTTGGTAACCTAGTAACAATTAGCATTTGGTAATCCCAATAGTGTTGCACTGGTTCAGGATGTGTATAGCAAGTGGGAACAGATACTAATGTTAGGAACAATTAGCACTTAGTTAGTGAATAGTTAATGTAAGTTAGTCACTTAGTTCTCATTACCTTCCCCTATTAGCACAAGACATTAAAAAGATAGAAGTTATAAAAATTATATACCTCAAGCTTGCTTAACCATACAATCGTGACAATACAAGTAAGTTTGGGAAGACAACGATTGATTAACCTTGAGTGTTGCATTAAGACGCGTAAGCACTTAGTCCTTGGAGTTAGACCGGATCGTGTGTGAAAAACTGGTATTCATATGGTTGAGTGTAGGGGTACCTCGCCACTCATCATTGGCACCGTTGTTGGGGACTTAGTTGTTTGTGCGCTACGTAGAACATAGAAAATCATTTATATCATTGGAACGCTAGAACGAACCCTTAGGGTTAATTAAGGAAAGATAAGACAACGGTAAATCGCACACCAAACAAGACCAAAATGTCTTCTTCTTCGCATAAGAGCACTTCACTGCCTAGGACTAACACAAGAGACAGTCGGTGGCATAATACACGTAATCAAGATCCGCTAGTTCCTTAACAATTTCATGTGGTATATATACTCATCACAATGAGTATGTACCTGACTTTACCTTTATTCTCCATCAAGATGAACAACTACGTTGGAGAGACTTGGAAGGTAACATAGTGTTGCCTCCAAACTGATTAGTCCCCAACATACTCCTTTGTGCTCTCTCACGAATAGGCATGTCATTTTTGTATGTAGAATATATTGCATGCGATTATGACACAAGGGACTACCATCCCACAGAAGCGCAATGTCAAAGGGACTTACGACAAGAGAGATATCATACATCCTTAAAGGGTAAATGGTCCCATAATGCTTCGCATGTCTTGAGTGAAATTGAGGGTGGTGAACAACTACGTTGGAGAGACTTGGAAGGTAACATAGTGTTGCCTCCAAACTGATTAGTCCCCAACATGCTCCTTTGTGCTCTCTCACGAATAGGCATGTCATTTTTGTATGTAGAATATATTGCATGCGATTATGACACAAGGGACTACCATCCCACAGAAGCGCAATGTCAAAGGGACTTACGACAGGAGAGATATCATACATCCTCAAAGGGTAAATGGTCCCATAATGCTTCGCATGTCTTGAGTGAAATTGAGGGTGGTGAACTTGCTTCAACAGGTTCCCCACCAAACGATGTTCCTTCTCCTAACAATGGTCAGAAGGTGGTGTATCAGAACCTACAATCCACTGTTCACAACCCTAGTTCTGATACCCACGAACACGAAGTGTTCAAAGAAGGAACACAACCACATGATAAGGGCGGACATTCTAATCGTAATCATGATCGTGGACGAGACCACCAAAGAGAAGGTAGAAAAAACCATCATGGTGATGGTTCTTTTTCTTCTTCACCTTCATCATCACATTCACCCTCTCCTTCGGTGTCCAGACATAGTCATAAGGAAACCAATCATTAGGATAAAGGGAAATAGAGTGAAAAACATCGATGAGATAATCGAGAACGAGGACAAGGGCACTCTAAGGAATAAAGGCATGGAATAAGGGAGAGTAGGGAACCACATAGATACCATAGACGCTATGAATGAGATGACCACGAAGAACCCCTACTCGCAACTAGGAGTATGCTAGATATAACAGAGGCCATAAGAGTTCCCACAAGACATCAAAAATATAGTAGACATGAATAATATCCCATGGTTTGAGGGGGGATACAATGCTGATCCTCAAAATCATTTACAAGCATTCCACGATGCATGTTCCTTGAAGAACATAGAAAACGAATAGCAAAAATTGAAGTTGTTCCTAAGGACACTAGTGAAAAAAGTTGAAAGCTGGTACCGGTCCTTAGCACCGAAATCCGTTCGGAGGTGGAGTACAATGTTAGAACTGTTTAATGATAAGTACCAAACGTACTCCTAAGTGTCTAACCTGTGAAAGAAAATCCAAGAATGGAAGCAAAAAAATCATGAACCATTGGATGCTGCCATGGTCTACTATTATGCACCATTACATCGTTGCCCTGGCCATGGTTATTCACAACGGGATCAACTACGTCATCTCGTAGATGGACTTAGGCATGAAACAAGAAGAACTCTTGGGACGTATGCCAAGGAAGGTTATCGGAGCTTAGGTCTCATCAAATCCATAGATTGTTAGAGCAAGTAGCCAAAGAAGAAGGTGAGGTATGGAAGAGAGAAAGTGCAGAAGAGTACAACCGAGATCCTTCGGTGTCCAAACATAGTCATAAGGAAACCAATCATGAGGATAAAGGGAAACAGAGTTAAAAACATCGATGAGACAGTTGAGAATGAGGACAAAGGCACTCTAAGGAATCAAGGCATGGAAGAAGGAAGAGTAGGGAACCACATAGACACCATAGACGCTATGAACGAGATGACCATGAAGAACCCCTACTTGCAACTAGGAGCATGCTAGATATAACGGAGGCCATAAGAGTTCCCACAAGACATCAAAAAGATAGTAGGATTAAGAGGTTAGACATGAATAACATCCCATGGTTTGAGGGGGGATACAATGCTAATCCTCAAAATCATTTACAAGCATTCCACGATGCATGTGCCTTGAAGAACATAGAAAAAAATAGCAAAAATTGAAGTTGTTCCCAAGGACACTAGTGAAAAAAGCTGAAAGCTGGTACCAGTCCTTAGCACTGGAATCCATTCGGAGGTGAAGTACAATGTTAGAACTGTTTAATGATAAGTACCAAACATACTCCTGAGTGTCTAACCTGTGAAAGCAAATTGAAGAATGAAAGCAAGAAAATCATGAACCCTTGGATGCTGCATCGTTGCCCTGGCCATGGTTATTCATAGCTAGATCAACTACGCCATCTCGTAGATGGACTTAGGCATGAAACAAGAAGAACCCTTGGGACGTATGACAAGGAAGGTTATCGGAGCTTAGGTCTCATCAAATCCATAGATTGTTAGAGCAAGTAGCCAAAGAAGAAGGTGAGGTATGTAAGAGAGAAAGTGTAGAAGAGTATAACCGAGATCCTTCCCTCTAAAAAAGGGGAGTGAGATTCTGTGAGGTGGAAGAAGAGTCACCACTTGAAGAGATGGTGAATAGGAAAACTTTGCCGCTCCAAAAGTTAACAACTGAAGTAACAGCAAAGGTAGATCAAATGTGGGACTCCCTGGATAGTAGGTTTGAAACTGTTCTTAAGATTGTAGAGGAGTCTAGAGAGAGAGGTAGTGAGCATGACAAAAAGAAAAAGAGAGAAGTAGACTATGTATGTAACAAGGGTAAGGGTAAAATGGCCATCACCGAAGAGGTTGTGGATTCAGACATAGACAATGACAGTGGATGTGAGATATACCAATACGACCATCCTAAGGGATGTTGCCCAGTAATCTTACATCTACAAGAGTCTGGGGTGTATGCACTTAGCCCATGATTTAATAAATGGCAAGCACCCCAACAGTTACCTTATCCCCAAGGTAACCCAAGATAGTTCCACCAACCTTCAACATATTATCCAAGTGGAACTCCACCATAACCCATTAAGCAACATCAAGAGTGGCAATACCCACAGTCGTGGGGGATGCCACCACAAAGGGAACAACAATACCCCTACCAGCAACCAGACCCATATGGCTACTACATGCAACATTCAATCTCTCTACGTGACTTTGTTGATCATGTTACACCACATCATCACTACCAAGCTCATGAGTATTTTATAACTCCTTCTCCTAGGGGAGATAACCCACAAACATATCATCCTTCGAATCCATCTACAACTCTCATACCAATAGCTCCATTACCACCTACTCCAGCAATGCAAGGGGAGCTTCCTACTCAACCACAACAACGTAATGCCACGAGGGCTGTGAATCCTCAAATTGCAGTTGGTTCTAACAACCTTATGAAGAAAAGACTTTTCTTCAAAACCAATAGTCCAATCAAGCCCTCACAACCACAAGCAGTTGAACCTCTGAATGCCTCTCCATCAAATAAGGCTTCAGAGCTACCTTCAAACCAAACACTAAGCTCAACGCATACGGTTATGTTAACACATGTCATTATTGATTGGATTAAGGTGGGCCACCTTCCTAGGAAATTCTTTGACCCTGGAAGCCCTATAATCTATCTCCAAGTCACTAGGAATGAATCATGTAAAGATCTTCTGGACTAAGGTTCCGGAGTCAACTTAATATCACAAGAAATGTACAAAGCCTGGAACCTGCCTCCATTAAGGGAGAGCAATATTCGCCTAGAGCTGGTCGACCAATCCATCACTGTTCCATTGGGACTGGTGGAGGACATCATTACCACTGTGTGTGGGTGGACATACCCAGTTGATTTCCTAGTGATACAAGTAAACAATGATAAAGGGGACTTCCCAATAATAATGGGAAGGGCATGGCTAAGTACTATAGATGCACGCCTAGGAATCCACCATCTTTCCCTAGAAATATCTAAGGAAAACACTTTTGGGAAGATCAAGAAAAAGAAGGTTCCATGCATCACATATAGTGACACAAGGTGCAATTGCATGCAAAGATCATGGGTTATGCAAAGTTTATCATTGCTTGCATGCAACCGATGTGCACAAGAAATTAACATACAAAAGTGCTTGTATGTGGCAACCACACAAAAAGAAGACACCCGATGGTTGATAGCTAATCAGGAGAGCAACTCACCAACGTGCATGGAATTAACTGAGGGAATAACCTACACCTACATCGAAAGCTTAGATGCATCTTCCAACATAGTCATGGGGGAGATGGCCACCTCTGCTAATCATTTGAGTTCCTTAGTTTCTTTTTAAGCTTTTGTTTTACACATTTTTTTTACAAATTTCTTTAACTTTTCTTGTTTTTCTTTTACAACATTGTTCATACTTTTTCATTTCTTGGTGTGCTTTTTTGTTTTGTTAGGTTCGTCACCTAATAAGTGCTCCTGATGGTGGTATGAATTGTATTCTCTTGATTGCTAATGTTTGGTTTTTACTTTAGAGTTATAATGTTGATACTAAGGTATGGTTCTTTTGATATAACAAGCAATGAGTCCACATCACCCATGCATTTATGAATTTCTATGGTCTCTCTTGGTTGGGAAGTGTATAGCTTCTTTCTTAATAATGAAACTATTAATGAATTGTTGACTGGGCATTTCTTTGGCTAAGGAAAGACTCAAGGACTGAAAAGGGTGTGACTTCAAGGGGATTTGATGCATTTGTGCTGGCCATTCTCTTGGGTGCTTGGATGTTTTCTTCTTGAGTTTTTCTTGCCATTCTGACATTGCTCTATTATTAGGAAGCTGAGCTAATAAAAATAATAAGTTTTTGCATGGTGTGGTTCTCATGCAATGTTCCCTCTAACTAAGGCCCTCTCTTGTTTCCTACCTTTTCCTTTCTCATTTCTTCAGAATGGTGGTGACACTTTGGCAGAAGCATTCTTGTTACTTCAAGTGGATGGATTAGCCAAGTGTATTAATGCGAAGTCACTGGAAGTGGATTGTTTGAGGCCATATTTGGAATGGGATCTACTCATTCACATTAACCACACATGCACAAGGGGTTGTACACCACCTTGTTCTTGGAACTCCATTCCATTTTCTTCTTTCCATCATTCTTTCTCTGTTTTCCACCTCATTGCCGGTTGTATCAGTAGTCTATATGTTAGTTAATGCATTATTGTCTTTTTGGTAAATTCTTGTGGTTAAGACTTTAACTCTTGTGCCCGAACAACATTTCCAGAGCCTATGGACTCTTTGAATGTGGGTTTTTCAGGGCATAAAGGGCATAAGCCTACTTTGGGGAGGACCCACTAGCATTCCTATTTGATGCATTAGTTAACTTCTTTCTTTTAAACATTTTAGCAGTCATCATCTGTTTTGTTCATTACCACCTTTGACATTCATTTTATCGACGTTGCCGTTGTTTCTTTTTCTCCATTTTTCTTATTCCTTATCTTTTTCCATTCTATCACTACCGAAGGACCACTCTTAGTCATGGGGGTTCTTGGTCCAATTTTTTCAATTTTCTCCTAACCCCTACACCTTGGGTAGTCACCAGTGTTATATCTATAGAATTTGTATTAGCCATATCACAACTTAGCCAATGGATCATACATCGAGACAAGGTATCAACTGCATTGTGATTTATTTCTCCTTGCTAATATGATATTGTGTTGTGTGTGCAGATGACAATCATACAACAATGGACTGGACTTGGAGGAAACACTTAGGATGGATTGGTGTTGGAACAGTTGTGTAAGGAACAAGATTGATGGCGTGTTTCTAGATGAACAACAGGAGGCACAATCTTGGCATCGGTAGCAACACATCTTTTTCTTTTCTCTCTCTCTCTTCTCTCTCAACTGCCAAATAAGGTTGGATGTCAATTGTGTGTAGTGTTCACTCTTGTAGTCATGAACACTAATATTATCATGTATTGTAATGATTGATCCGTTCATGTGTCACCCCATTCTCCATTAGTGTCATTCAAGTCAATAATCCCATACCTTCCCACTATTTTGTAAGGAACTCATGGACGAGTTTTCATTTAGTCATGGGGGTATAATGAGTCACGATATCGCATATGCGATATCGCATTTGCCACGCGATATCATGTCCTACCTCATCTTCTATACATAAGAGGCAGCGCCCTTTGTTTTGGGAGTTAGACTTAAACTCTTAGCTAAACTCTTACAGTTTTACCATTCCAGAGTTAGAATAATTCCTGTGTGCCTGCAATAGAAGTCATAGAGTGAATAGATCTTTATTTGAGCAATTTGTACCTGAGCACACATTCGTGTACAGCAATGAAGACAAACTTTATGATAAACCTTGCAGCATACAGACTAAGCTAAATAGTAATTAATTATTGTTGAATGTTTAATTGCTTTCCTAGTTAATTAATCTATCTCTCAACCTTTAACGCTCCTAGTTAAGTACACTTAGTATGACTGCTTCAAGCATGTGTGTAGCGCTTGGTAACCCAGTAACGATTAGCGTTTGGTAATCCCAGCAACGTTGCACTGGTTCAGAATGTGTACAACAAGTGGGAATGGATATTGGTGTTAGGAACAATTAGAACTTAATGAATAGTTAATGTAAGTTAGTCACTTAGTTCTCCTTACCTTCCCCTATTAGCACAAGAAATTAAAAAGATAAAAGTTATAAAAATCATATACCTCAAGCTTGCTTAACCATACAACTATGACAATACAAGTAAGTTTGGGAAGACAATGATTGATTAACCTTGAGTGTTCCATTAAGGCACATAAGCACTTAGTCCTTAGAGTTTGACCGGATAGTGCGTGAAACACTTGCGTTCATATGGTTGAGTGTAGGGGTACCTTGCTACTCATCAATCTTCCATGCTTGGCATACTATCACCATGTTGGAAAAATAGGGAAAAACTCAAAAACCATCTAGAAAACCTCCAAATTAGTCAAACTCTAGCTCAAACCCTAGTCCTCAACCCTAGCAACCTTGGAAGCACACATACACTATTAATTAGAGCTAAAATTGGTCCATATATGGGGTTTATGCTTCTTCCATGCTAGGGATCCCTTCCTCCATGCTGCCCAATGTGGAAAATAAGGGAGCGACTCATTTGGAGCTTCTAAAAGCCTTAGAATAACATCAAATAACCTTACATGCATACTAGGACCTTGTATCCACCTTTTGGAGGCTTCAAACCTCAGAAAGCTCATTCTAGATGGCTAAAAAGTTGTTCCCCTTAGTCTTTCACATTGAGCTTCTTAGCCCCAATGTTGAAAAAAAGGGAAGCCTAAAAAACCACTTGGGAGTACTCAAAACTACCAAATTTTGACATGAAACCCTAGCTCTTGGCCCTAGCAACTCTAAACGCTGACATGCATGGTTGATTATGATCCATATTGGCCTAGATTTTGGATTCTTACTTCATCCATTCTGGAGGAGGCTTCTTGCATGTTGGGAAGCATGGAAACAAAAGGGGAAAGATTCTTTTCTACTTTTGATGGCAAGATGACACTCCTAGAAGCCAAAGATCTACATTGGAGAAGCCTAGGATCTCATAGCCTTGATATTTTACTTGTTTAAACTTATTTTGATCTTTAAAATTGATTGCCCCAATCTTCCATGCTAGAGTAACTCCCCTAGCATGGAAATAGGGGGAAGACTTGAAGTACCCTTGAATGACCTCCAAATGTGCTCAAAATTAACTAGAATCTTGCAGAATCAAGGTCTACAACCATAGGGACTTAGAAACCTAGTCAAGGTGCTATTAAATCATTATAAGTCCATGGAGCAAGTGTACCCCAATTCTTCCAAGCTAGGGATGTTGTGCTTGGCATGGGAAAAAAGGAAAAAGTCATTTTGACATGTTTTGACACTTAAAATCATATCAAAGTGCCTCAAAATGAAGGTAGATGATGCACAACTTCCAAATCTAGATTTTGGCTACTTGTTTGACCTCGTTTCACCTTGTTCTAGCTAAGGTTTTGGTGTTCCATGCTAATCCCCTTATCTTCCACACCAGTTAGCGTGGAAACAAGAGGGAAGGCTCCAAAACCTACTTTATGGCATTTTCAAATCTCTGGTATGCCCAATTTTGATGGATCAGACCTTGCACTACCTTGGGAAGGTCCTAAAACCTTAATTTTGAACCTCTAAGAACTCAAAAAACCAATTTTCCTTGGTTTTCACATTGGGGATCCCTACTTCCATGGTAAGCCTAGAGTGGAAGCCTTAAAACTACTAATTTCTAGGTCCAAATAGACTAGAAATAGCCTTGACTGATGCCTGAACTTATCTATTAGCCTTGTAGCCTCAAAACATGGCCTACTAAGGCCTAAAACTGGTAAGACCTAATCATTTTTGGACATATATTAGCCAAATTTTACCATACATAGCCTATTTTGCTTGATTTTTGCCTTATTACATAGTATTTAAGCTTATTTTTAGACCTGTGTTGCATTGTTGATCTTATTGACCTTCTATGGCCTTTATATAGCCTTATACGTTCTTTATTTTCCTTGGTATAGATTTAATTGACTTTGTTTGGTGTTTTAATGGTATAAAATAGTGGGGTTTGACCTACCTTGACCATTGTTTGACACCATGTAACCATGGCCTGCTAAGGCCTTAAACTGTCATCATAGTTCACCAAGACTCTAAACTAGCATCACGGCCCACTGAGGCCTAAAACTAGCAAAATTATGGCCTTTGTTGATCATTTGTAGCCTTATTTCTTATATTTTCCCTTGCTTGACCTTGATTTAACCCTTGTTGGCTTTGTTACACTTTGTTGAATTGTGCTTACCTCATTGATGACCCTAGATGACCTTGTTTCCATTAGATTTGCATGTGTTTGCATAATTTTATAGCATTTTAGTATTATTTAATCACTTTTATGTAGGTGCCACTTAATATGCTTTTGGTTGACATGCACGATCAAAGTATGAGTACCTGGGAGAAAATCATTTTACCTTTGTATCTACATGGACCTCACAGTGATGTTGAATAATGTAACAACACTAATTGCCTAGATCTTGAGCCTGAGAGTCTTGTAGACCATATAGCCTCAATAGAGACATTTAGAATGGCCTAAAAACCTAGTAAGAACCCTTGTGCTTAGAGGCAAGTAACATAACCAAAGACTCTCTAGTTGAGGTTTTTGTCATCATGTATACTTGTGAGGAGAAAACCCTTAAACTAAGTTCCTCATTGAAACCTCAATATGCTCAAGACATTACCAAGGTCCTACAAAGCAACATTAAGATCTTTGCTTGGTCATATGAAGATATGCTAGGCCTAGACCTGCACCTAGTTCAACACAACATCATACTAGACCCTAGCATTAAACTGGTTAAGAAAAAAAGTGTGCAAAATTAGATGTGATTTGACCTTGGCAGTTCATGGTGAGATCTCAAAGCTCTACCAAGCTAACTTCATTTAGGTTGTCGACTACATGAAATGGATGTCTAATATAGTGATGGTTCTTAATAAAAATGGGAGCATCCATAGTTGCATTTATTTTCAAGACTTAAATAAAACAACCATCAAGGATGACTTTCCTCTAGCTAGTATTGATCAACTTATCGATACTACTACTAGACATGCCTTGCTATCCTTTATGGATGGATTCTAAGGATATAACCAAATTAGGATCAACCCAAAGCACCAAATTAGCATGATCATTATGACCCGTTAGGGTACCTTTTGTTATACTATGATGTCCTTCGGCCTTAGGAATGTAGGAGAAAAATACCAAAAAGCCATGACCTATATCTTTAGTGATTACATGCTAAGTTTACTTAATGATTAGGTAGATGACATAGCTATTAAGTCCAAGATGGGAAATGATCATGTTAATGATCTAGACCTTATTCTTAAATGATGCTTCAAATATGAGCTTAGGCTCAATCCTAAGAAATGTGTTTTCGGTATCAAGACAAGTAAGATTCTTAGATTTGTAGTCTTTGAAGTTAGGATACATGTTGATCCTGATTAGGTTAGGGACATATGTAAATTAGCAGTGCCCTACCTTAAGGAGCTTTGAGAATTGCAAGGCATATGGTAATTTATTCAATGATTTATCGCTAGGCTTTCGAACAAGTTACAGCCCATGCAACACTTGCTTAAGAAAGTAGTTCACTATGAGTGGATAGCTCAATGCCAAGAGGCCTTTGAAAACCTTAAATAAGAGTTAACACAACTATTGATAGTCTATCCTCTGCAAGAGTGTAAACCATTTTGCATTTATCTTATCATCTCTGATACATTAATTACCTATCTACTCTATTAGAAACATGATGATGAAGCATAAATGCCTATATACTACCTTAGTCATGCATTAGTTGCCCATGAGACTCGATATACTAAAGTGGAGAAGTATTGTCTAGCACTAATCTTCTCTTTGAAGAAGTGGAGATACTACCTCTTCAGAAGCCAATTCAATGTCATTGGCAAGGATAACATACTCAAAGTCATAATGGCCAACATTTACGAAAGTAGTCATATAGCTTAATGGAAAGACATAATGGCATAGTTAGACCTTCATTACATCTCTCAATCTTCAACAAAGGGTCAAGCTATAGCTGTATAGCTTACAATCTCACCTATTGATGACCAAGCAACCATAGATTCTAAGTTCCTTGATGAACACAGAAACAGTATTAGCCAAGTGTCTAAGGATTATGAAGTGATCATGCACTTTGAAAAAGCTTAGACCATCCATGGGATTAGTGCCACTACCATCATAGCATTCCCATTTGGTGAGATTATCATTTTGAGTTCCCATATATCAACAACATATTAAAGTATGAAGGTTTGATTAAAGGGATGATGGTAGCCCATGACATAGGAATTAGATGCTTAATGATCAAAGGTGATTCAGAACTTGTGGTTAACCACGTAACCAAAGTATATGCTTGTAAAGCCAAATACTTACAACCATATTGTGACCTAGGGAGGAAATTGTTACAACAATTTACAGATGTGGATATCCAACACATATCATAAAATGAGAATGCCATAGCTAATGCAATTGTAATGTTAGCCCTTAGTGTGATGCTAGATGTGTTTAGCAAGCTGTCCACCTTAACCATGGACTATGCTACTCCCATCACACAGAATACTAAGGATACCTTTGTGGCTATCATTCATACTACTCCTGCTAGGGAGTGGTATGATGATATCAAATTTTACCTTATACATGATGAATCCTCACAAGGCCTAACTATTTCTTAGAAGGACACTGTACGTAAGTGATCAAAGCAATATGTCATTGTAGGTGATAACACATTATGTCAACAATCCTATGATGACATACTCCTAAGGTGCTAGGTAAAATCAATGCCAGAATAGTCCTAGAGGAGGTTCATGATGGTGTTTGTGGAGGACATATAGGACTAAGAGCTATGGTCACTAAGATTAGATGGTTAGGCTACTACTGATCGTATATGAAAAATGACTGCCTATATAAGGTTAAGTGGTGTGACACATGCCAATGATATAGCAACCTTATACATGTACCACAAACTAAGTAACATACCACTCAAATAACATGAATATTTCAATGATGGAGGTTGGACATCATTGGAAGCATAATGCCTAAGTCTTTGACAAGGCATAGCTTCATCATCACTGCAACCGAATACTTTACAAAGTGTGCTGAGGCTATTTCCTTAAGGAAGAATACATTCAAACAAGTTTACAAGTTCATCTTAGATAACATTGTAGCTCATTTTGGCATAGCCATGACCATAGTTACAGACAATTGACCACAATTTAATAGCCATGAAATGAAATATTTATGTCACAACCTAGGTATCAAGCATTCTTTCTCATCGCTCTATTATCCTCAAGACAATGGACAAGCAGAAGTAAGCAACAAGGTTATCATCAACTTACTAATAAAGATGCTCAACAATAGCAAGTGTAAATGGCATGAGAGGGTTGTCTATGTACTATGGGCATACAAAGTGACCTATTGCATGGTAATTGGTATGCCTCTTATAGCTTGATTTATGGTTCTAAAGTTGTTTTACCTCTTGAATTGTAGGTATCATCACTCTGAGTAGCCTTGACTAACTTCATCATTATTAGAATAAGGAGTTACAGGCAATAGCCCTGGACTCGGTGGAGCAGCAACGTATGCAAGCACTTTCTCACATCAAACACTGTCAAGAGAAGTACAAGCGACAACATCACCATAGCTTAATCATGCATAAGAGTAAGGAGGGTAACCTGGTCCGCAAGGGCATCCACGAACATGAGGACAAATTCTTAGCCAACTGGGAAGGGATCTTCTTGTCACCACAACATATGGGAATGGAGTATTCAGGATAGCTGGCATGGATGGAAATGAGTTGATCAATCTTGTTAGTCATTCCTATCTAAAGCCATACTACATGTAGCTGATAATCACCAACAAGCGAGCCTACTTTCAACGGTCCGCTACAACCTTAAACTAGCAACGCAACCTACCAGGGCCTTCATCTAGTACCATGATCAACCACAGTTGTAAACTAGTAGCATTGGTGACTTGGATAGCTTGGTTTTATCATCTCATGTTACCTATATGCATTGTAGCATTATCCTATGCAGTGCTGTTTTGTATTCTTTGTTGGTGCCTCTCGGGTCAACCCTCTAGATACCAACAAAGAGGTGCCATTGAAACACCACAAAATGCATCATAAGTGATTAAAGCCTCACTCAACAATTGAAAAAAAGTCACCTAGTATCTATATTTGGGCTTGGGGAAGTTGAAAATGGCTTTTGGAATGCCAAAGATGGTAATTTAATGGGTTTTATGGGGGGAGGGGTATACATTTTTCTATGTTGGAAACACTTGTAGGGGTGGAGATCTTACCTACCCCTATCATGGAAGGATGGAGGTTTTCCCCTTAGCTTGGGAACTTTTTCCTTCAGTGTGGAGACTCCGTGCACAATCCAAAAACCTTTCCTCTTGAGCATGGAAGTTTCCCCCCTACGTGAAGGCTCCACCCACTACACTGAAATTGCATGCCCCTAGTGTGGAAGCCATAAAAGCTAAATTTTAACACTGCTTGCACTCCAACATTGACCAACCACTTTAGCAAACATGGTGGAGAGCTCATCATGGAATGTGTGCTCCTGTTACTATTTATAGTAAATGGAATAGCAATGGGGGGAAGGCACTTACTATTTATTGTAACCACCCAAATTTGGGCATCCATCTCACCTATATGTGGTAGAAATTTGTAGCCAAATTATAGCCAATTTGCAATCATTGTGCAGCCAAATTATATTCATTTTGTAGCACCATTCATGCTCAAAATAAAAACTAGCCTCAAATACCATTTATGGATTCAATACTTTGGTAGTTCCACACTTTTGTGATCCAAGACTATTAGCATTAGTTACACAATTTAGCAATTTATTCATAGTTTCACACTTGGGCATTCTATAGCACTCAAGAGTTTTTGCAAGTTCCCATACTTGTATTCTCTTGAACCCAGTATGAAAACCCTATGATCTTGTGACATTGTAATTCCCTTTTGGGATTTATTAATTTTCAAGCTCCACACTGCACTCTTGGGATTTCCAAATCCCAACATAGATCATTTGGATAGCTATGATTTTTCACACTTCTCAACCCCCACCATAGCCAACGTTGCAAATATGAGATTGTAGCATTAGAGGTTCGATAGCATCGAGAGTAGTAGGACATCTAGATCATGGAGTTGACTGCATAGACTTCAACAGATCCTAAATTCCCATCCAAGTGAATCCTCCTTGTTGCCCATTCAGGCACCATTTGTACACATTTTTCTAACTTATTATTTATTTTTCTCAATAAAGTTTTAAGTTTTGGGTTGCGTCTACACGATATATTCATTTATTTTCTATGCATTTTTTAGATCTATGATTAGTTTTTGCATTCCATTTTATTACACTATTTTGCAAACCCCCAAGTCCTTGGTTGATCTATTAGACTATACAGGGTACCTTAGATCCCATTTGTGTGGAGGTCTTGGGGATTTGAGGTTGAGAGATGCTATCACCAAATTTGTTGATCTTTATTCCAGCAATTGAGTTTTTTCGGTTGTAATAGATAGGAAGAATAGTTTTCAAGACCAAGGGGACTCAAAAGATGATAGCTAATCATCGAAAGGCAAGGATAAGGACAAGCACAAAGAAAAAGAAAAACATGCTGATCAAGGCAAGGATTGAAGAAGAGAATCCCATAGGCACCATTTTGGTGTTGCTTCTCCTTATTCTTCACCCTCATCATCATCCTCATCGTATTTCNTTGCTTCTCCTTATTCTTCACCCTCATCATCATCCTCATCGTATTTCTCCTCCAACTCTAATAAGATGAGTAGAGGCCATGACAAAATAAGACATAGCATAGATCACGATGAAGATGAATGATAAGATAGGAATGATTGGAGATCTCGTCGGGGCAACCAAGAACATGAGCAAGAACAACAACAAGGGGAAAAGTAACATAAAGAAAGAAGGCATAGTAAGACTCATCGTAGGCACCATGGCCATGATAGGGGTCACCAAGACTGTTATGACTATGATGAGCCTCTGCTAGCTACTTGCAATATGCTAAACATTTCAAAGGTAGTTAGAATTCCAACAAGGCACATGAAAGATAGCCAAAGCAAGTGGTTGGATGTGAAAAATATCCCTAAGTTTGAGGGGGAATATTCCCAAGTTATGTTGATGACCTGGTATGGTAGTGTGTACCTAACATAGATCAAGTTCAAGTCATCGAGGATACTTATGAAGGCCCTTGTGAGGACCACTAAGCTAGAAGGAGGACAACCATTAAGACCCTAATGATAGGGTATTATTGGCCAACAATCTTCAAGGATGTACATCACTTCTTTTATTCCTATGATAAGTGTCAACGTGATGGAAGGATGACTACATGCATAGAAGGATGACAATAGTGAATTCAAACACTAGAGCCATTCAATCTTTGGGGGATTGACTTCATGGGATCCATCAACCCCATGTTAAATGGAAAGGTGTACATAATGGTCACTGTTGACTATTGTAGAAAATGGATTGAAGCTGTTGCTATCATTACTGACTATTCATCCTTTACAATAGCATATTTTGTCCAATAATAGGTGGTAAACAAGTTTGGTATACCAAAGGCACTAATTTGCAATAATGGAATACATTTTACAAGCACAACTACTCAAAAACTTATGCAACGCTTGTAGGTTGAGCATAAACTCACAACTTCATATCACCCCCAAGCTAACGGTCAAGCTTAGGTAACAAATAGGAAAATAGAAAAAATACTAATACATACAATTAGTAAGTATAAGAAGGATTGGAATAGCAAACTCAACAATGCTCTTTGGGCTTATCATTCAACATAGAAACTTCCTATCAAATATTCTCCCTATGAGTTAGCGTACATCAAAATTCCAACTCTTCTAATTCAAACCAAATTTCGTACACTTTCAATCGCTTGTGACCTTGACCTAGATTTAAGTTTAGCACAAAGAAAAAGGTTAATAAACCTTAACACACTAGACAAAAATAGATTAGTGGTCCTATAATTGAATGAACTGCACAAGGCACATAGTAAGTAACACCATGATCTCTGAATAAGAAAAGTTAAGTATAAACAAGGAGATAAGGTGCTCTATTGAAACCCCATGCATGTATGTCAATGTACAAAATTTAAAATGTTATGAAAAGTCCCTTACCTTATCTATGTAACTTTTCCATCTGGGCCATGATGATTTACCACCTGTCTAGCCCAAACAAAAGATTCTTGGTCAACATGCAAGAAGTAGAACCTTTCATGGAGACAAGACTAACCAATGGAAACAACAACACCTCGACCGATGGCCAAGCACATTCAATCTTTTGGATCTTCTCCTTACAACTCAAACATGGGGAGATGACCATTAATGCTAATGTCTTGTAATGACTCCTTGATTTTTGAATTTTTTTTATTTTATACCATTCTTTATACGTTTCCCATTTCTTGAGTATTTTGCAATTTATTTTATATATTTTTTCACTTATTTCAATTTTCTTATATTTGTTGTTTAACTTTATTACCATCAGGACTTGATGCTGAAATAAAAGTTGTTGATTGTTAAAAAATTATAACTAAACTATACTTCATGTTAAATAATTATTTAATATTTAGTTTTCACCTTTGAATTATGACATCAATTAATGGACTATTGGTTTTTTCTTATGGTATTAGGTAGTGAGCCCATGTCATCCACCCATTCCACTCACTCTATGGAGTTCTTTTATCTTGGAAGCATGAGGTCCTTTATTAATTATAACTTGTAAGGAACTTGTGACCTTGGTACTTACCAAACTTGGAACAAAGCAATAGAAATAGTTAAGGGTGTGACTTTAGGGGGGGCTTCTTACTTTTTGTGCTTGACTACCTTCTTGAGGTTTATTGGTATTCTCACTAAACTCTTACCATGCCTACCATTGACCAAGAAATAGGAAGTAAGTCTTTGCATGATGTGGTTTCCATGATATGATAAAAAAATGTGGAAATTCAAAACACATCCCTTAGACAAATAATGGGCTACAAGCATTGGTTATTGGGCTAGAAAGACATGTTATCCATGCCAAAAGGCTCATCCTCACTTAATGCTCTTCTTTTCTTCTCTCTTTGGAATGGTGGATAGTCTTTGATGGTATTCATGAAATTTTGGATGTGGAACGGTCTTAATGTGTCAATGCGAAGTCACTGAAAGTGGACGAACATGGTTCCAACTAAGGATGGAACAATATCAAGTCATGTTAATCATAAAATCCACTAANGCCAACTAAGGATGGAACAATATCAAGTCATGTTAATCATAAAATCCACTAAGACTTCATGTGACCAAGACGTGAGACTTCGTTACAACTCTCTCAACCCCCCCTCCCATTGTTCTATTTTAGTCATCTAACACCTTACTACCTCTTACCATGGATAGTCGATGTGTCTATTTTGGTATGTCCTAGTTCTTTGGTGATCTCTTAGGTGGATTCAATCTTTAGTGATCCCTAACCATTAATCATCTTTAGACCTATGGAATCCTCAATATGAGAACATGCAAGGGCATTAAGGGCATGAGCCTCCTATGGAGAGGACCTACTTGAATACTTCATTGGTTTGGTTCAACTAAACTTCCTATCCCTTAGTTATTTTGCACTTGTTTCCATGGGGTTACATAAAAAAAACATCCAATTTTTCACTCCTTAGCATATACATCTTCTTCCACTTCTCCTTTCCCAATGCAATTCCACACCCTCTTCCATGATTTGTCCTTATTTTATGTTTTTTGGCTTCCTTATCGCCACACTCTTTCCTAAAACTTAGTTTTTATATGTGGAAAAATTACTCAATAGGCTACATTGATGCATCCCTATCAATGTATCCTGATGTGTCGATGCATCCCCATCAATGCAAAACAAAAATTCTATAAATATGCATCAATACTTAGGCATTTTTCACATTTGCATCACAATGCTAGGGAAGTTTTTGAATTTTTCTAAGCCCAAAGCATCTTCCAAGCACTACAATTGGCCAATTGCTTATTCGATTCAACCCATTCTTCAACCCTCTAGTTATTGGAGGTCAGCTTTACATCATGGGGGGTCAAAAACCCTTGTTTTCCAATGGAAAATTTTTCTAACTCCCCAAGGTTTAAGTAAAAAAATTATATTAAAATCAACATATATACTAAGTTAAACCTCATAAACAAACTTCAGTAACTAAACTAATAAAATAACCATTTTTCCATTATCACAACTAACCTAAGTGTAACTTATCCAAATAAAGAAAGGTATCATGAGCATTAAAGATTACACTTTATACAAAAATCCTTGGTTTTGTTTGTGTCATAGATGATACCTAAGAGGGAATCGCATGGAGAAGGACCATCTCAACTTAGGGAGAAGCAGCTGAGTGGAGGAAGGGACTAGCAATCATAATAGTCCTAAGAAGAAGAGGTTGAAACCATTGCCATGAGACCTCTTTGGAAGGAGCTTGATGTGGAATCTATTCACTAGATTCCTATAGTAGAGATTGACCAGTTCTAGCAAGATGAGGCATCAAGGCTGAGGCCCAATCTAGAGATTACATTGACCAAGGCCTATCTAGAATGAATTTGTTCCAAGGAGGTGTAAAGTTTGGTTCTTCAAAAACTTAACTTTGGTTCCTTCTTGGACTTGGCACTAGAGGAAGTTTGAACACAAGTGCAAGGGTCTCTCATGTGCCCATTCTCTCTTCCAATGGAGAGTGGTACATGGGAGAAACATACCTTTTCTAGAAAAACTAGAAGGAAGGTACCATTGTCAAAATAAAAGACATAACCATCTCTTATTCGATTGAGGCCATTTCAAAAGCTCTCCTCTTGCCTAACACTGAGGAAACTTTGGCAAGGATCTCAACCTAGGTGACCCATATGCAAAAAAGAAATGGATCCAATGGTGCTATGGGGTGGATCATAAGGAGTACGGTACACTCACTAAGGTAGAGAGAGCCTATTTTAAGATAGCAGCTTATTACCTAAACCCAATGGTAAGGCCTAGCAAGGTAACTACCTTCTTTTCCCATGCATATATTACTTAAGTGATCAATTCCATATCAACATCCCTTAGCTCATCTTCCTTGACATAGAGAAATGCTTCAAAGAGAATGAGTGAGGGAGGAGGACACTTCCCTTTCTGTTCCTAATCTACAAACTTTACAAGAGGGGAGGGATAGCCCATTGTGCTAACAACACACTTTATCATGCTTCTGCTGCATCCTAGCAAGAGATGATGAAAGATAAGGTAGTTGTTAAGCTGTTGGAGGAGGAGCAGCCACCACCACTAGTTTCTCGTGAAATCACACCATAGGCTCATGTAGCTACTAAACAAATGAGGAAACTCCATGAATAGCTGTTGTAGCAACAACAAGAAGAGGCAAGTTGTGGAAAGCCATAGGTCTACCAGCCAATGTTGAGCCACCTTAACAAAGTTACTAAAACCATTAGCTAGCTAGAGGAGACTACCCCATTGTTTTCTATATAGTGCATGTAGGCACCCATTGGAATGAATCCAAGCATTCAAGAGGTGATGGTGTCCATCCTTGGACAACAATAATTTCTAGAGAACTTTGGAAATGCTGCCACTTTCTTGATGCACCTGGAGAAAGGCAAGGGGACAACTATCCTAATGATGCAGCGCAATGGGTAAGAAACAACAATGGAAGTGGTGGTAGATTGAGTGGCTAAAGCATTAAATGCTCTTGAAATAACCATACCTAACATAGCTACACTTAAAGATGTACATGCCTCTATAAGAGTAGAAAGTAGGTGATTGGGTGTAGCCCAACATGAGAAGGTGTTGGATCGATTGGTGGGAATTGGAACATCACTTTTGGAGATCTTCGATATCCCAAAAGAGGTCACTTCCACCCAGTCGAAGTTGCTTGACATAAAGGACAAGCTCATCATCACTAACACCCAATTATAGGTAGCCATTATTGAAAACCATCGATTGGCAGCTGAAGTTGCATAATTGAGAGCCCAGCTTCCTAACCCCACCATTCTTAGCTAGACAATCACAAGAGATGAAGCTTTTCTACAACTTCAATAGAAATTGAAAGAGGCTGAGGATGCCAAGGAGTTGGTAGTCTTCAATGCCTTCTTATTGGAAGCCCTTACCTTTAGCATCGAAACTTGATCCTTACAAATGACATTCATCTCTTACATAATGTCAAGGTGCAAAAAGAATAAATGGTTGATTTTATGAGACAATAGAAGGAGCAACTCGCCAAGGTAAACTTGGACTTGATCAGGTTGACAGTAGAGAATCACAGTCTCTCCATTGAGGAAGTCTAGGTGCTACACTAGAAAATAGCCATTAAGGTAGCCTCTTGAAAAAATGAGGCTCTGAAGTTTAAATGTGTAAAAAATCATTATATGAATCAAGTGGGGCTCCTCAAAGAAGTAAATGAAAAAGAAATTCAACTAGCTAAGCCAAAGATGAATGAGGCCCTCAAACAACTTCAACAAAGAGGTGATATATGGCAACTGATCCTTGACGGCTTGAATGCATACAACAAAGTGGTAATTCACCTAAAGGAGTTGTATATTGAGGAGATAACAAAGTATATGAAGCTTGCCAACTTCCGATATGCAAACTTGGTGATGCTAACTACAAGAAAACCAAGGTTAGAACTTAAAAAGCAAGTGGCCAGTTTGTACCTCCTATATGAGGTTGAATTTAAGCATCATAAAGAAATAAAATAAAAGTTGGAGATAGCCAACGTAGAGCTTAAAGTTCTCAAGAATTGATTCACTACCCAACAATTGATTGCTGTGAACCTAGCTAGGTAGATGAATGACTACCACAAGCTGCAAAACCTTATTAAGACATTCAACATTGAACAAAAGACATTCATAGTATGGTTTCTCAACATTAAGGAGTTGGTCCTGGCAATGCCCTGTTAGTGGAACACCCCTATACTAGCCCATATCATTGATGCATGGACTACATATGATCCACAAAGTAAGGAGGAAAAAATGAAAGCATTGCTATATTCTTTCTACCTAGCTCCTCAAGCAGCAACCCTAAACCCTAAGTTTTTGGGATGGAAAATAAATAAGTGAGGCATGATGTTGACATCTATCACAAATCTTAACTATCATATGCACATCCCTAAATGTCATAATGTACCAATAACCTAAAGAAATTATATGAGGTATGGGAGACCATGGGCCTAAGTCACCATGACATACATTGAAATGAACCTATTCTAAAATGTTTTGCACTTTGCCATAACTTAGACAACATAGAAGAATGGTTGATGTGGAAATGTGACATAAAATATTAAAATCAATAATACAAAAATGTTAAGAATGCTTCCGGATAGCATCTTTTTGTGAATAAGATAAACTTTCTAGAGCTTCTCTGAATTGCNTCGGATAGCATCTTTTTGTGAATAAGATAAACTTTCTAGAGCTTCT
>MNCI01035831.1:0-71197 GCA_015680685.1 Gnetum montanum
GGGAAATGAAGGGAGTGCCGCCTCTTATTTATAGAAATGGCAACGAGACGCGATATCGCCTACGCGATATCGCAGGAGAAGACGCGATATCGCGTACGCGATATCGCGGCCTACTGTAAATCGTGTCTCATGAATCCTCTAATAATGTTGGCATATTCTCCACATCTTTTATGTACCCAGTCCATCATCTTATTAATCTTTACCTTAATTTCATCTAGTGATTGTAGGATTGGCAAAGATGATTCCACCTCCTTAAAGTGAGTTGATTTCTCCTCTTCATGATCATGGAGCCTTGTTAAGTTGAGATTTTGGTCCTATTGAAAACCTTCAACATTCTCCCATTTAGTTATCTCTCCTTCTTCTTTTGCTATCCGCTTAATAAGCTCTTGGAGTTGATGGGTTTGTAGCTCATATAGTTGACCTTGGGCGTACATCCCTAGGGTCTCCCTTATTTCATTACGGAGCCCATCTATGATATGGTACATTAGCCTCTCCTCGGAGAACCCATGGCCTGGGTAGTTGTTTAACAGAGCATAATATCTTTCTAAGGCCATGTCCAAGGGTTCATGTTGCGCTTGTTTCTATTCTTGGATTTGTCTCCTCAAGGCTGACACTCTCACATAGGTTTGATATCTTTCATTGAAGAGTTCTACCATTGTCGGCCAACGTCGAATTGATTTTGGTTATAACAACCTATACCATAGTTTTGCTTGGCTAACGAGTGTTAAAGGAAAGAGCTTAAGTTTTTGCCACCCATTATCAATATTGTTCCATGTATAAGCATCGTAGAAGGCTTGTAAATGTTGTTGTAGATCTGAATCATAGCCTCCTGAAAACTTAGGAAAGTTGTTTAAATTAAGCACGAGTAGACAACTTTCCTTACAATGCCTGCGGGCTATTCGAACAGCCTCTTGTATTTCTGTTAAGCTTGTAGTGGCCAGTAGGGGTTCATCGTTATTGGGTAAGTTATGCTTTCATGCGTTGGGACGATGTTGTCTTTATTTATGTTTATAGGAAACCCCCACCTTGGGTTGCGTACTCCAATCTTCATTGTCATAATATTCATTGGTTCTCCAAAGAATTGCCTCACTAGATGTGGCATTATTATAGTCTTGTAGTTGTAAATTTTTGTGTGATTTAATTACAATTATTATTATTATTATTTTGAAAGATATATCATCAAGGCTTTGTTATAGCGATCTTGTATGATGTANATAGGAAATGAAGTCTAAGCTAACTTAAGTGCAATGAGCATCTGTTCCTTAATCATCCATACACATCTTGAACCTTGTGCACGACTACTACTAGGATTACCAAGCATAGATCCTAGGTACACTACTAGGTTACCAAGTAGTCACACTTAAATGCTCGTGATTAAGTCATACTCATTCCGCATTTAACAATTGGAATAGTAAATGATGATAAAGAAATATTAACTAATAAAATAATAAATAACAATAACAATTAACAATAATAATTAAGCAATTAAAACTAAGTGAATGCTACAATGATGAAGTAATCTCGATCTTTTTTTCCGATCATGTGCACATCTAAGTACGTCACACTCGAATAAAGGTGTCATACAATTACAAGCATCACACTACGGGCATGCACTTGGGAAAGTAATCTAACTCCTAGGAAAAAAATGCAAGAGCTTTGCTACAACTAACTCGAAGCTGCCTAAATGAGGTGGAAGGCCCTCTTATTTATAGGCCAGGATAGGCGGTTGCGTAAATAGTGCCACGTCGACACAGGAAGGCTACGTCGACGGGGTCACGTCAACGCGGCCGTGTATATGGGGCCCCGTATACGCGGCCTAGTCGACGCATAAACTATATAGCGCTTCATCACCCACGATTGGGTGGAAAGGATTAGACGCGAAAGATGGAATGAGGTTGTCCTGGTGATGATGAGGTGGTAGCACTAGTCAGGCAGAGTTCACGGAAAGGTTTCAGTTGTTGTCGGTTGACCAACTGCATTCGTGTGGGATCCTCAAGTTTGTGGATGAGCAAGGCCACAGATGGGAAGGTTTCGGAGACAATGTAAGGTCCCTCCCACAATGTTTGAAACTTGGTCGGTTGTGATACATGTGTGGGGTTCCAATACAACACCTTGTCTCCACATCAAAATGTGACCTTTCGAATCCTAAGATCATGACATTTTTTGTTGTAGGCCTTGTGGATCTCATTTGAAGATAGGGCCACTAATTGATTCTCATCTAACACACTTAGGTTAATAAGTCATTCGCATTATGCTAGCGGTAGGTCAAGACCTAAGTCACTGGCTGTGGATAGTGTCCAGAGTTCTACCTAGATTGGAAGTTTTGGTAACTTTTTGTACACTAACTCATAGGGTGAGTACCCTACAGGAAGTTTTCAAGTGGAGCGATAGGCCCAGAGGGCATCATCAAGTTTGGTGCTCCAATCCCTCTTATATTTGCTGATGGTTCAAGTGAGGATCATGCTGATCTCCCTATTGGTGACTTCGGCCTGCCCGTTGGCTTGGGGGTGATAGGGTGTTGTAAATTTATGGGTGACCCCAAAGTGTTGCTTGAGTTTTTGAAAAGTGACACCCGTGAAATAAGTTCCATTATCTGAGATGATTGCACGTGGCACTCCAAACCTATTGATGATTTGCTATTGGACAAATTGTGCAGCGATGTTTGAAGAATAGTTGATAACAGCAGCTACCTCCACCCACTTTTTGCAGTAGTCCATAGCTACGATGATGTATGCCTTTCCATTGGACAGTGGTGTGATGGGCCCCATGAAGTCGATGCCCCAAATGTTAAAGGGCTGTAGTGCTTGGATCTACTGTTGAGGTCCCTCCATCCGTGCAGCCATCCCACCATCTCTTTGGCATCATTCGTAGGAGTGGGCCAACCATTGTGCATCCTTGAAAATTGTGGGCCAGTAATATCCTACAAGCAAGATCTTAATGGCTGTGCGGAATCTAGCATAGTGGCCCCCATAAGGGCCCTCATGAGCATCTTGGAGGATGCGCAGTGTATCATCATCAGGGACACATCATTGGACTAGGTCATCTATAGACACCTTAGAAAGGTGGCCATTGATTTCCATGAAATGCTTGGCCTTATGGAGAAACTGTTGTTTCTGCCGATGGTCCCTCTCCTTGGCCAACTCTTGAGTTTTGAGATAGGTGAGGATGTGACTGAACCAAGGTGATGCTTTGGGCATCTGCGAATTGACTGCTCTTGCGAAGAGGAGTTCGTCTGGAAACTGGTCGGAAAGAGGCTCCTCCTTTTTTGTGTCATCCCATCATAATCGAGACAAGTGGTCAGCAATCACATTCTCAGTTCCCTTCCAATCTACCATGGTGAGGTTAAATTCCTGAAGAATCACCAGCCACCGGATGCTGTGAGGGCTCATCGTTGGTTTATTCATCAGGAACCAGATAGCACTATGGTCAGTATGCATGAACACCTTGTATCCGAGCACATAGTGTTAGAATTTTTCCAAGGTCAACACCACCGCCATCAACTCCTTTTCAGTGGTGGTGTAGTTAAGCTGAGCACCCACAATGCTACGGCTTGCACAGTGGATATAGTATGGACATTTTTTATCATCACACTATGTAAGCACGGCTCCCAAGGCATAATTGGATGCATCCATCATGATGTGGAAGGGCCTAGAACAATCAGGTGCTCGTAGAACTAGAGTCTCTATGAGTTTCTATTTAAGCAATTGGAATGCAGACTCACATTTCTTAGTCCAGATGAGCAGAGCATCTTTCTTTGTGAGTTCTACCAATAGCTTGACGATCTTCAAGAAATTTTCAATGAAGCGCCGGTAGTAACCAGTGTGGCCAAGGAATGACCGAACATCTTTTACAATGCTTGATTGTTGGGTAATTCCTTGGATTACCCTGATCTTTTCAGGATCCATGCTAATCCCTGTCTGTGAGATACAATGCCCCAATACAATGCCTTCTTGGACCATCAAGTGGCTTTTCTACCAATTGAGCCGCAAATTAGTGTATACACACCTCTTCAGAACTTGTTTAAGGTGGTCCAAGGCTTGCTCAAATGTGGTCCCATAGGTAGAGAAGTCATCCATGAAGACTTCTACTCCATTGCCAATTTGCTACTGGAAGATGCTTTGGACAAGGTGTTGGAAAGTGGTAGGCACATTACACAGGCCAAAAGGCATCTTCTTGTATGCGAAAGTCCCCCATGGACTTGTTAAAGTTGTTTTGGCTTGGTCCTCTGATGAAATTTGGATTTGGTTATAGCCACTATAACCATCCAAAAAGCTGTAATAATGGTACCCTGCAATGATATCCAATACCTGGTCCACAAATAGAAGTGGGAGTGGGCTGACCCATTCGCTATCAGTGATGGAATAGATGAACCATGCTTTCAATAATTGTTCGATTTCATCTCTGATGACCTAATTAGGCTGGGGTTCAATCGCCTTTGTGGTTGTCATCATGGCTTCATGGAGGGGTCAATATAGATCTGATGTTGGTAGACCCTAGGATCAACTCCAGTTAACTCAAGATATGGCCATGCTAATGTAGCATCCCATTTGTTCACCACCTTCAGCAACTTTTTGTTTTCTTTGGGAGCAAGGGTGGCATTGATAATTATCAACTTCCCATGTTGCAAAAATGCGTATTCTAAGTGGGCTGGTAAGGACTTGAGCTCCAAGGATTCTTGTTTGAAGCTTTCAGGGATTTGTAGCTTTCCCCAATCATCATGGTCATCAACAGTGGAGACTTGTTGATGAACCTCTTTATTTCATCCATGCTTTCTACATAGGCTTGTACAAACCCCTCAAATGGTTCCATGCACAATGTGCTACTAGCAAGATCAGCTGTCAGCCACTGGGTGCCTTCTTGAGTTGTGGCTACGGCGTACAGGCACTATTGAACTGGCAATTCTTCAGTACACCGACTACATGCTTGAATGGATGTCTGCTTGGCAGATCATAACTACTGCACACAGTTGCACCTGGAGTCATTGTACATGATGCACAGAATGTGCTTCTTCTTGATCTCTCCAAAGGGATTTTCCTTTGAAATTTCAAGGGAAATATCTCGGAGTCCTAGTCTTGCATCCACTATGCTCAGCTAGATTCTTCCCATTATGATTGAGAAGTTCCCCTTGCAATTCTCCACACGGATGATAAGGAAATCGGTAGGATAGGGCCACCCACAAACGGTGGTCACAATCTCCTCCACCAATCCCAAGGGGACGGTGATGGATTGGTTTGCCAACTCGAGCTGAATGTTGCTTTTCTTTAACAAGGGCAAGTTCCAATTCTTGTACATATCATGTGAGATCAAATTAACTTCTAACCCCGAATCCAGAAGAGCTTTACATGGCTCATTCCCTGCCACCTGAAGATAGATGAGGGGACTTCCCAGATCAGTCAATTTCTGGGGAAGATGTCTTGCCTTTATCCAGTTGATCATGACATGTGCGAGCATGACCATTTGTACATTGGAGGGTGTTTGGTTTGGAGGCTACTCAAGTGGTGGAACAGTGGAGGCGCTTTGAGGTTCAGAGGAACTAGCCACATGTGTATGTGAGGGTATGTTTAGGTTATTAGGCCGAAAAAGGGATGTTTTCATGGCTTGGGTTTCGGTCCACTCGATTGAGGTGCTGGTTGTAGGTTGATAGCCCTTGTAGCATTTCGTTGTTGTGGCTGCAACGGTATCTTCCCCTGCATAGGTGGAGTAGGTGGTAGTTGAGTGAGATGTTGTGGAGAAGGAGTGGCAGGAGAAGGTGATGGAGGATAGTAGAGATGTGGGCTTTTCCCCCTAGGTGATGGAGATTGTGGTCAGAAATATTCTGGGGGGTGGTAATAATTTTGAAATGTGGCATGACTAAAAGGGTCCTGTGGAGAGACTATTTGCTGAATGTAGTACCCATAGGGATCTGGCTGTTGGTAAGGGTACTACTGCCTTGGAGGTGGCATTCCCCACACTTGTGGTTGCTGCCATTGCTAGAAGTATTCATAAGGCTACAGTGGTGCTCCACTTGGATAATACCCTTGCTGTTGGTGGAACTACCTTGGGTTGACTTGTGGGTAAGGTAACCTTCGAGGTGTTTGCCTCCTTGCCAAGAAAGGATTCAAAACGTACACCCCAGACTCTTGAAGATGTGACACCACTGGACAACACCCCTTAGGATGTTCGTATTGACATATGCTACATTCATCATCTTCCTCCGTATCAGAGTCTGCAACCTGTTCTACTATATGGTGCATTTATGAAAGTTACCCCAAACATTAGAATGTATAACAAGTCCACCAGTGAGAAATCTAAACTCATCTAAAAGTCAAAGTAAGAAAGGACTTTCACTAGATGTTTCATAGGTGGTTGCCTTACAATAGGCTCTTAAGACATGCTCTGAGCAACATCCCATAAGATATGGGATAAAAGGTCTTCTTATTGCTCTTTCTCCAAGAATCATTTTTCTACCTCACACTTAAACACTTTACTTGCTCTTCTCACTAAAGTGTTGAATTGAGAAATGATGTATTTCCAAGAAATTCACATGTCTTTATATAGTGTAAGGTAAATTTGAAATTTCCACCAATTTCACTAACCAACTTTGCCACTTAGCCAAAATTTATTATATTTCCATCATCATACGATTGGCTAATTTAAATTCCACTATTTGGTTGTTGAACTTAATTCACCACTATGTAGTTATCCAACCATTTCTTCCACTTACACACATGACAAGTAATGGTTACTTGAGATAATATAAATTAAATAATGTAGCTAACACTTTAAAGTAAACATTATTTAAACTAGTACTTTAACGTATACATGTTTTAATAATACTATATAGACTTATCTAAGCATATGTATAGGATATATATGTTATGGTTAAATATTATATAAGTCTATATATATGTTATTTATTATATATGTTACTACTAAGCATATACATATTAAATTTTATTACTTACTACTATGTACAATAAATATTATTATAATTACATACATACATACATACATATTACCATATTATATACATATATTAATTTTTATATATAGATTTATGTTGTGGTAAGGTGCCCAAAATAATGTTTTATATGTAAACATTATATGGAAATTGCAATTCCATCCCATCTAAGATTGATAATTTGTAGGTGTCCTCTAATAATTGTTTCTTAATATGGACCAATCCATATTATTGAAACTTATTTGGCTTCTTCATATTCCATAATAATACAAGATCATTGACTTTAAAAGTTCCTTTCATAACCTTTCTATCCAACCACCTTTTGACTTGAGAAGCATTCTTTAATAAATTATCTTTAGCTCTATCCATTTTGACTTCTATTTTGATGAACAAGGTCATGAAGCTTCTATCTTTATCAATTTTCTCACTATACTTTTGCACAAAATCTGGGGCCAAACTTATAATCTTATTTGTAATTCTAGTAGGCAAACGATAGACCAAGTTATAAGCTAATATCCCAATAGCCTTCTTAAATCTAATATGATTAGTCCATAATGTAGATTGCAAGTAATCGATCCAATTTCCTGGATTCCCATCCATCAACTTTTTAATGTAGGAAATAAGATTTTTATTTGTAGATCTAGCTAAGCCATTCTCTTAAGGATAATAATTCGAAAAGAAAAATAGAAAGATGAATTTTTCTGATGCCCATGTTATAAATTCTTTAAACTGAAAAGTAGGTCCATTGTCAAATACCAATACTTCAAGTAGACCAAAATGACTTAGAATCTAATCTTCCAAGAACTTAATCACGTTTGATGTTGAACTTTTCCTTAAAGCCATTGCTTTAGATCATTTGTTAAAATAATCAATAGCTATGAGAATAAACTTATGTCCAACTCTTGAAGGAGTAACTGTACCAATAAAATCTAAGCCCCATTGCTGAAATGGTCTATCCATATAAGGGAGCTCTAGTCTTTTTGATTTTTGATCCATGAATTTGACATTTGTAACATCTTTGAATTTTTGAACTAATATCTTGGTACATACTAGGCCAATAAAATCCATAGCAGAGTATATGTTGCATGGTAAACTTTGGAGATTCATAGGATAAATTAGAATAATCATGGAATTATTCTAAGATAGAATTAATTCAATTATTGCAAACACATTCCAGCAAAACCCCTCTGAAATACTTTTTGTATAAGATTCCATCTTTAATCACATATTTATTCACCTTTTTGAACAAATCTCTTTTTTGAATTGCAGTCAAGCTTTTGGGAACCTTTCTTGTATCAAGGAATTCTAGAATTTCATCATACTAGTTTCCCTCATAAGTCTTAAGCACACATACTTCATATTCTTTAGTCATTAACTTGGCTAATCCCATTCCTTTAATAGTTTTTCATATTTCCAATGAAAATTTGAAACCTTGAAGTTTTATGAGCCATTTCCCTCTTTTTAATCCAATTTCATTTTGGGCTAAGAATTGTTTAATCGCGGGTTCTATTAGCATAATATGAACTAATGAGCTTTCCAAGTAATATTTGAAATGTTCAAGTGCTTTAATAACTACAAATGATTGTTTCTCTAAGTCTGAATAATTTAATTCTGAACCTTTCAACTGATATCCAAAGAATCTAATCAGTTCATCTTAACCTTCATCTTTTTAAGTTAAAACAACAGTAACTGAGTCATTTGAAGTAAAAGCATATAACCAAAAGTCTTTTTTCAATTTTGGCTTTACCAAGTAAGGAGCTTCTTGAATAGCCCTTTTGATTTTTGATAAGGCACTTTTTGATTTTGGTGTTTTCTCTACTTGGACATCTTTCTTTAGCATATGCATCAAAGATTTAGTGATTTCAGTCAATCTAGGCATAAATTTCTTAACAAAATTTATCTTTCCAAAGAAAGATCTAAGAGACTTTTTACTTATAAGATTCTCAATATTCAATATTGCTTGAATTCAAGAGTTATCTATAGAAGTTCCTTCTTGATAGCTTACATGGCCTAGTAAACTTCTATATTTAACCCCAAAGATACATTTCTTAGGATTTAATGAAATACCATACTCATGACATATGTCAAAAGCCATTTCAAGATGACTAATATGATCTTCCTTCCTTTTTGAAAAGATAGTGATATCATCCAAATAAACAACAACAAACTCACCTATTAAACCTTTAAAGGCTAAATCCATTGCTCATTGAAAAGTAGCTCCAACGTTTGATAATCCAAATGGCATTCTTTGGTAAGCAAAAGTTCCCCATTTGGTGATAAATGCTTTTTTATATCTATTGCCCTTATCTACCATGATCTAATTGTAGCTTGAAAAACCATCTAGGAAAGAATATACTTGACAACCTGATACTTTAATTAACATTTTATCAATTCTAGGAAGTGGGTATTTATATTTTTGTAGAGCCTTCACTCAAATTTCTAAAATCTACACAAAGCCTAATATCACCATTTTTCTTCCTTGCTAGAATAAGGTTAGCAAGCCATGTCGAATATCGGACTAGATATATAATTCAGGCTTGCAATAACTTCTTGATATCACTTCCATAACTAGCTCAAATGATGGATTAAATTTCCTTTGTTTTTTTTAATTGTCTTACAACTATTTATTAAAGGAATTTTATGTGTCATGACATCTAGTCTAAAATTTTTAAGATCATCATAAGACCAAGTGAAATTTTCCAAATTATTTTTTAGGAGTAATAGCAAATTGATTTCATATAGGCACCTTTGTATATTGATCATTTGTGCACATTGATTTCATTCAAGCAATGTTAAACTCTGCACAACCCATGATATCTGCACGCAATTGCACCCTATGTCATTGTATGCGATGCATGGAACCTTCTTCTTCTCAATCTTTCAAAAAGTATTTTCTTTAGATATTTCTAGGGAAAGATCATAGATACCTAGGTGCACATCAATAGTGCTTAGCCATTCCCTTCCCATTATGATTGCGATGTCTCCCTTATTGTTGTCCACTTGAATCACCAGGAAGTCAACTAGATATGACCATCCACAAATAGTGGTAACAATGTCCTCCACTAATCCCAAGGGAACATTTATGGACTAGTTGGCCAACTTTAAACAAACATTGCTCTTTTTTAATGGAGGTAGGTTGTAAGCCTTATACATATCTTGGGATATTAGGTTGACACCGGAACCTAAATCCAAAAGAGCTTTGCATGGCTCATTCCCAGTGACTTGTAGATATATCAATGGACACCTAGAATTAGAGAATTTCCTGGGAAGGTGGCTAGCTTTGATCTAATGAATAATGGCATGTGTTAACATGAACATATGCATTGAATATGGTGTTAAGTTCGAAGTGGTATCTAAATATTTATTTGATACAGAGAAGTTCAAAGACTCAGCTAGTTGGGGTTGCAAAGGCTGGGATGGACTATTGGTTTTGAAGAAAGATATTTTCTTCATACAGTTGTTAGAACTTGAAGTAGGTTGAGGATTAACAACCCTTATGGCATTGCATTGTTTGGCTAAGTAGGGAGTTCACCTTGCATTGCTGGATCAGGTGGTAATGGAGCTATTGGTGGGAGAGATGTGGCCAAATTGGAAGGGTGGTATACTTGTGGAATGTTTCCCCTAAGAGAGGGAGTCCTATAGTACTTGTAGGCTTAGTAGTGATGCTGAGGAGTAACATGACCAACAAAGTCACATGGAAAGATTGGATGTTGCAAGTAATATTCATATGGGTCAAGTTGTCAGTAAGGATATTATTGCCTTGGTGGTGGCATTCCCCAAGATTGTGGGTGTTGTAACTATTGATGTTGCTCAATTAGTTTTGGTGGAGTTCCACTTGGATAATATGTTAGAGGTTGGTGGAACTACCTTGGGTTACCTTGGGGATAAGATAATCATCGGGATGTTTGTTGTTTGTTTAAATGTGGGTTAAGTGCATATACCCCAGACTCCTGCAGATGTGAGATCACAGGGAAACATCCCTTAGGATGGTCATATTAACATATCTCACATCCACTATCATTTTTTGTATCTAAGTCCACAACCTCTTCAATAATAGCAACTTTACCCTTACCCTTGTTACATGTATTTTTTGCTTCTCTCTTTTTACTTTTGTCATGATCACTACCTCGCTCTCTAAACTCCTCTACTACTTTGAGAACAATTTGAAACCTACTATCCAAGGAGTCCCACATTTGGTCTACCTTTACCGATACTTCTGATGCTAAATTTTGGATAGTAAAGGTTTTCCTATTCACCATCTCTTTGAGTGATGACTCTTCCTCATCCTCACAAAATCTTACTCCCTTCTTTTGGAGGGAAGGATCTCAGTTATATTCTTCCACACACACTCTCTCTTTCATAGCTCACCTTCTTCTATGGCAACTTACTCAGTAGTCTATGAATTTGATGAGACCTAAGCTCAAATAACCTTTCTTTGGCATAAGTCCCAAGGGTTCTTCTCGTTTCATGCCTAAGCCCATATATGAGATGGCATACCTGATCCTGCTACGAATAACCATGGCCAGGAAAATGATGTAATAGTGCATAATAATAGTGCATGGTAGCATCCAAGAGTTCATGACTTCCTTGTCTCCATGCTTGGATTTTCTTTTGCAGGTTAGACACTCGGGAGTACATTTAGTACTTATCGTTGAACAGTTCTAACATAGTACTCCACCTACGAATGAATTCCAATTCTAAGCATCGATACTAGCTTTCAGCTCCTTTTATTAGTGTCCATGGGAACAACTTAAGGTTTTGCCACTTGTTTTCTATGTTTTGCAAGGCACACGCATCGTGAAATGCTTGTAAGTCATTTTGAGGATCAGCTTTATATCCCCCTTCAAATCATGAGATGTTATTCATGTCTAACTTCTTGATCCTACTATCTTTTTGGTGTCTTGTTGGAACTCTCACAACCTTAGTTATATCTAGCATGCTTCACGTGGCGAGTAGGGGTTCATCATGATCATTTTGTTCATAGTGTCTATGGTGCCTATGTGGTTTCCTACTCTTCCTTCTTCTATGACGTGATTCCCTAGAGTGCCCTCATCGTCTGTCTTGGTTATCTCATTTGTGAATTCCACTTTGTTTGCCCTTATCCTCATGATCTATTTCTCTATGGCTATGTTTGGACACTGAAGGAGAGGGTGAAGGAGATGATGAAGGTGAAGGAGAAGGAAAACCACCACCATGATGGTATCTGCTACCTTCTCTTTGGTGGTCTTTGCCTTGATCGCAATTGTGATCAGAATGCCCATCTTTGTCATGTATCCTTGTTCCTTTTTTGGACACTTTGTGTCCATTGGTATCAACACCTAGTTTGTGAATAGTAGAATGAAGGTTCTGATACACAACTCCTTGGCCAAATTCAAGGGGAGGAACATCGTTATGTGGATGACTACCTGATGTAGGTTCATCACCCTCAATTTCTCTTAAAACGTGGGGGACATCCTTAGACCATTTTCCCTTCAAGGACTTATAGTATCTCTCCTGTTGCAAATCCCTTTGACAGTGTGCTTCTATGGAATAATAGTCTCTTGAATCATAGTCCTGCGCAATGTACTCTATGTGTAAGTGTTGCATGCCTATTCATGTGAGAGCACGAAGAAGCATACTTGGGATTGAACGGTCGAGAGGTAATACTATGTTACCTTCCAAGTCATGCCAATGTAGTTGTTCATCTTGGTGGAGAATAAAGGTGAAGTCAAGTACATATTCATTGAGATGAATATATACCACATGAAACTATTGAGGGATTGGTGGATCAACGTCATGTGCATCCTGCCACCAATTCCTTCTTGTGTTAGTCCTAGGTGGTGAAGTGCTTTTGTGCAAACAAGAAGACATCTTGTCTTGTTCAGTGTGCAATGTACTATTATCTTTTTCTTAACCAATCCTAAAGGTTTGTTCCAATGATGTGAATGATTTCCTAATTTCTACTTAATGCACAAACAACTAAGTCCCTGGCAACGGAGCCAATAATGAGCGGTGAGGTACCCCTACGCTCAACCATACGAATACGATCATTTCACTCATGATCCAGTCAAATTCTAGGGACTAAGTGCCTATGCACCTTCGTGGAACAATAACAGTTTGGTTAATCATTGTCCTCCCAAACTTACTTGTATGTCATAGTTGTATGGTTAAGTAAGTTTGAGGCATATGATTTTTATGGCTTTTATGTGTTTATGTATCCTACACTAGTAAGGAGGGGGAGAGATAACTAAGTAACTAGTCTAATTCAACTACTCATTAACTAAGTTCTAATTACTTCTAACAACAGTATCCATTTCCACTTGTTGTACACATCCTGAACTAGTGCAATGCTACTAAGATTACCAAATGATAATCGTTACTAGGTTACCAAGCACTACATTCATGCTCGAAGTGGTCGTACTGAGTGTATTTAAATAAGAGAGTTGTAAGGTGAGAGAGATAATTAATTAAATAGGAAAGCATTAAATAATAACTAACACTAATAAATCTATTCTATATGCTGCAAGGTTTATCATAAAGTTTTTCTTTATTGCTATACACAAACTATGCTCAGGTACACAATGCTCGAATGAAGATCTGTTCACTCTATGACTCCTACTACAGACACGTAGAAATAATTCTAACTCTGGAGGCAAAATTTGGCAAGATTTTGGCTATAGGACTAACTTATAATGTGGAAACTAAGGGAAATACCTCTTATTTATAGGCAAGGAGATGGGCCACGATATTAGGTATCTGACATCGCATGGTTGATCTGATATCGTAGATGCGATACCATGGACATGATATCACAGACGTAATATCGTGGACATGATATTGCGGTTCATTAGGAGGTCACCCACATGATCTTCAAATGAATATTTAAAGAACATGGATAAGGACTAGATGTTATAGAATAAAAGATATCATCATCAAAGCATATGAAAGATCAATACTATGGATAAGAAACAATGCATTCAAAAGACAAAGCAAGATGAAGAAAGAAGTCTTTAGAAAGCAGTAGACATCTTGGTAGAATTGGAGTGAACTTAGACAAAGACATCTCTAGAAATAGTAAGACGTCTTTATTAGACAAAGATGTCTTTCATGAGGTAATGATGTCTTTATATAATGCAAACCAAGTTTAGAAAGACATCTTCCAAAAGAAAAAGATGTCTTCTAGGATTGAGACTTCAGAAAGAAATCTTTTAGGAAACAAAGCCTAGTGCTCTTCTTTGTCATCATTAATTTCAAGAGTGAACAATGAAGGGGACATCTTACACATAGCCACCCATGTTTGATGGATTTGACTTCACCTATTGGAAAGCTAGAATGCAAGGGTTCTTTGAATCCATGGATTTTGAAGTATGGGTGTCAATTTTGAAAGGTTACACTCCACCTGTCAATGGCACCACTAGCATCATTAAGCCTCACAATAAATGTTCTTAAGAGGAAAAGGAAAACTTTATGTTTGATTCAAAAGAAAAAAATTGTTCATACTGTGCATTGATAAATCTAAATTTAATAGGATAGTAGGATGTAAAATAGCCAAATAAATTTGGAAAAATTTAGAAGCTACTTATGAAGGAAGCTCTAGTGTTAAGCAATCAAAATTATTAGTTTTACAAAGTGAATACGATAAACTCAAGATGAGAGAAGGTGAAAAAATTAAGGATTATTTTTCTAGAGCTAACAATCTTGTTGTAGCAATTAGAGGAACAAGAAAGGATATGCCTGAAAGTGATGTAATTCTTAAAATTATCAAAACATTCCTACTAGTGTTCAAACCTAAGGTAACAACCATGGAGGAAATCATAGATTTCTCAACTATGAAATTTAAGGAACTTCAAAGTGCTCTTATCACATATGAAATGAATCTCATAAGCAAAGGAGTGATTCAAGAAAGACCTATTATTCTAAAGATTTCCTCCAAGGAAAAGGCGGTCAATGAACATTATGAGAGAAATGAATATGAGATTGCTCTTTTCTCAAGGAGACTACAATGGTTTCTTACAGGAAGAAACAAAAGGGCATCTTAGCAATAGCAAAAACCTAATTTATTCAAAGGTAGAGAAATAAGTAGAAATTTTTTAAATTCTTCTAATCTAGATTTTTCTTCTATAGAATGTTGGATTTATGGAGGAAGAGACCATATGACCTTTGAATATCCTAGTGATTCAAGTGATAGTAAGGTACAACCAAGGAATAGATCCAATGATGAGGAACCAGAAAAGACCAAGTTTTATATAAGATGTGATGATGGTGAGCAATGTGAAGAAGAAACATGAAATTTTTCCAAAGATTTACATCTCATATGCATGGCACTTATCGATGAAGATTCCTCACATGTGATTGAACAAGATGGTAAGTGTGATAAAAGGTATAGTGAATTTAAAGAGGAAATTTTTCTTTTACATCATTTGATTAGGAAGGCAAAGAAACTAATACTTTCTAAGTTAGATGCTATTCATGCTAAAATAAAAGAAGAGATCTCAAACATGGAAGCTAAGATTCAAAAACTATCCTCTTGTAATAAGGATTGCAGAAAAATTCAAGATGAGGAAATTCCTAAAAATTAGCAAAAAATTTAAGAGGAAGCAACACTTGAAGTTTTAAGCTTGAAGTCAAGCATAGTAAGGTTTGATAATTTTGATCATGAGAATGATATTATGTTTTTATGTAAAGATTGGGGTGTTATGAGAACTCTTAAGTATGATAATCAAAGTAAGATTAATGCTTGGTCTTGTCAAAAGTGCTTTGGTAAGGAATTTGTGTAAGTACCAATGAGTGAAAATGAAGGGAAGTGGAGTCTTGAAAATAACGCAAAAGGTGATCCAAAGCTCTATCGTAAGGAATGTGGACAAATAGATACATCACATACATGATCTAATGAAAGAGAACCTAAGGATGAAAAGGTACTTCATGATAGAAAACCTCATCTCAAATTCCACTAATTTTCTCAATTTATCAGCAAGCAAGGTAAGTCTTTATTTCTTTACTTGCTAGTTAATAAGAATAGTGTATGAGAAGTCCAAAATTATCTACATATTATCTAGATCAAAAATGGTGGAATAAGTTTCTAGAACATTTCTTATATTCATCCATGATATTGATATGGTTTTATGAAGATTTGTAATAGCATTTGTAATAAATTCTCTTGGATCTTCATAGCAATTCTAGTTTGATTTCTTGTCTTGCATTTAGTCTTACTTGTTCTGAAATTATTTTGATGATATGCTCAAAGTCCTTGGGATGTTTTTGCCATTTCTAAGATATGATAAACCTTTAAAAATTCTATCTATACTACTGGTTAAAAACCTAGTATCTCCACAAACAATCTTAACATTAACCTACAATTATAGTATTTTTGTGACATTTTCATAAAGGCCCAAGATAAGAAACACATGTGTAGGGGGAGCCTACTCCTCAATCATCTTAGAGGCCACCAATGCAGGGGTAGTCCTTGGAGACTATGGCCAAGAACCAAAATGAGCAAGAAAAGGACTTCAAGAGGTATTTCATGCTAAATTTGATGGGAAAATCTTAAATGGTTGTATTTGTTGCATATAAGGACTTTAAAGTGTATTTAACGATATATGAATACTTAGTACTTTTTAAATGATTATGTTTTTTATCTTGTACAAAAAGAAAACTATGCATATTTTTCTCATAGCTTAAATATTCTATTGATGATCTTTTTTTTTGTTGAATCTAGAAATACAAGCTACCATCAAACAATTATTTCTATTAGATAAGTTCTTTTTTATCTTTGATCTTTAGCATCAATTTGTGTGTTGGTCCTCTTTGTTTTGAAATGACAACCCCTTATTTGATATTCAATCATAAGCTAAAACAATAAGTGCTTATTTTTGGAAATAGTTGATGTTTTGAATATGAATATGATCATTCCTTCTTTGGAAAAGTATCTACATGCCCTATCTTTGGTATTTTGTGCTAAATTTTATTTTTACTTGATTGTATTTACATTAGTAGGGAAATTCAAGAAGTATATGAATGTATATTAATCAGCATGTTTTATTTTTTATCAATGTTTGTGGATGTTTTATTGCCTTAAACAAACAATAGAATATGCATGTCTCACTCATAGCTTCCTTCTTCTCATGGAAATTTCCAAATTTTCAGTTAAGTATAGCTATGCAAGTTTTAAAAGAGACAACTAGATAAGATGCTTGTTCCTACTTGTTCTATCTTTGGCCCTTCAAATTGAATGTTGATGGTCCTTATTGAATTATTTGTAGCTCCTTGTTTTGACCTCAAAAAATCAATTCTCAATTTCCACAATCATGCCTTAAGTGAAAGATGCAGTACATTCCTTACTACATTTTGAGCAACAACCTGATGGGAAAGTATCCATGTCTATTCTTCCTAACTATTGAATCTAACATCAATGGTTTTCCATTATGACATTGTATTACTACATTTACCTCAACATAAAGATATGCCCATTTGTTAATGTTTTACAAAGACAGAAAATATCTGAACACTTCAACCATCATCCACTACTAATATCTTATTATTTTAGAGATAGGTTACTTAATTTTCATAGCCTTTACTTCATTTCAAGGTTGAATTTCACTTGGAAGATTTAGATTTGATCTTTCCAAATTTGGGGCACCTCTTCATGGACCTGATAAATATATACTATATCTTTTTAGGATTATGAGTGCTACTTGGCTCTACATATTATCAAGATATTATTTTTCTTTTATATCATTTCTGACCAAGTTTGAGCACTTTATCCCTTTTGTTGCTATTTCAAAAAGGGGGAGAGTAGTATCATTATAATTTTTTGATGACTAAGCCATCTTCTTAAGTTTTGAACATCACCAAAAAGGGGGAGATTGTAGGCCTTTTGGTGTGTCCAAAATATTAAGTAAAATGGAAAAGGTTTTTTTCATGGTTGGGTGGTTATTGTATTTGTAGGACTACATACACATGAAATTAAGATGAGCTAAAGAGAACAAGAAATGAACTATCTTAGAGTTCAAAGGAGGAGGCCACCCACATGATCTTCAAATGAATATTCAAAGAACGTGGACAAGGACCAAATGATGTACAAGAAAATTTATCATCATCAAAGCATACGAAATATCAAAAGTATGGACAAGGGAAAATGCATTCAAAAGTCAAAGAAAGATGAAGAAAGGCATCTTTGGGAAGCCGTAGATGTCATGGAAGAATTGGAGTGAACTCAGAAAAAGATGTCTTAAAAAATAACAAGACATCTTTCACGAGGTAAAGACATCTTTATAGAATGTAGATCAAGTTCAAAAAGATGCCTTTCAAAAGACACAAATGTCTTCCAAGATGGAGACTTTAGAAAGATCTCTTTTAGGAGATAAAGACATCTTCCTAGTATTGTAGGCAAATTCAAAGTGATGTCTTAAGCATGAGAAATATGTCTCCCATGACTATTATTGATCATTAGCTAGCTATTTTATGAGTTTTAATATGGATTTAGAAACATGAAAACTATAAGAAGACTTGATGTGCATTGGGAAATGTGCAAGCCTTGTTGTATTCATTGTACAATCATTTGTAATCATAGAATTCTCTATTGGTTACCATTGTTTTATCATTTTGGCATTGTAAAGTGTGTTGTAACTAGCTATACAATGATCAGCAAACTAAGTTGCAATTCTCCCTTGCAATTCTTGTTCTTATTACCCTACATGGTTGGTGTGCTTGAGCTTGTTGGGATCTTGTAGGATTGAGATGTTGGTGCTATAGTATAACACTCTGATGTAGAGGTCAAGATTGTAAAGATTGTGGAATCCTTGAAATCACATTTCTAAGCCTAACAAAACCTTGTGACGTTGAGTGATTGGTGCTTCAATACAACACTTTGGAGTGAGGCTTGAAGAGTGTACAAGGTGTAGATCCTTCAATAACATTTTCAGAGAAACAAAGTTTAGAGGTGTGCTTGCAATCCATCCTTTGAGTGTGTAGTACCCAAGATTGGGAAGTATGTAAATTTGTGTGTATGCTTTGTTTCATAAAGTTTTAATTTAGAAAAATTATTTATTGTCCCTCCCCCTTCTAAGTTCAACAATCCACACCAATGTTGCTACCCATCTCCCTATCACCAAAACCTAGAGTGGTGACTATAGGTGATTTGGGTTTTGAGAAAATTTTCACAGTAGTTGTTGGACATTTCAAGGCCAATTTTTCTGTTCTACATAATTCTTATACCCCTTAGCTATGAAAATTTCATAGCAAGGCTAGTGTTGGAATTTTACAACCCAAAACCTTATCCCCCTTTGCTGTAAAAATTTCATATCAAGGCCAATGTTGGCATTCTGCCAAAACCAGCAAAACATTTATAAGAATAAATTTTTCCCACATTAATCTTTGTATATCAATTACCAATCTTGCTAAGGGGATACACCCCCAATGCTATGAAAAAATATGTGAGATTATTTATCTTACCCTACTTCTTCCTCCACTTTTCACCTCCAGTGTGGATACTATTGGCAAGCCTAGTGTTGTGGAGGTTTGACATAAAATTATTGTGTTTTCTAAGCAAATGGTAAACCCTCTTTTTCATTATATCCTACAATATATTTTATAGTTACAGTGTATAATAGTTTGACAACCATACTCTCTTTTACATTTTAGAAATTCCATTTGCTAGGATTTTTATTTTAATAGTTAATTAAGCAATTTGCCATGTGATACCATGTTTGGACCAACACTAGTTATAGGGATGCACCAAACACAATCAATGTTCCATGTGATACCATTCCCCTTCTCCATGCCTTTTTCCATGCAAACATGATCAACATAGCCATCACTAGTGCTTATGACCACCACTTCCCCCTTTTCCACATAGATGGGACCCACAGTGGAATGTCAAGTGACCCAAGGGTCACTTGCTCCTTTTGTACCCTTTGTGCCCCATATACTAGCATAAAGTTCTTTTTCGTTGTTTAGCCCACCTGCAACAATGGTGGGCCAACCTCTTCCTTTAGTTTCACAACACATCGTGAGGCCATAGGCCTCCCAGCTCATACCCTAGACTTTTGTACAAATACCTCAACCCACAAGAGCAGCTTAAGGACTAGATTAAGCCTTTTAAATGATCCAGGACTTGACAAAATAATTACAGAGACTCAAGGCTTTCATGTCCCATACCGTCAAAATAATGGATTTCTACCAAGATGATCCTATCAATCCTACGATCCCATAACTAACTCTTCTTCTAGGTATCCTCATATCTCAATTTACCAAATACAATGTTGAGGGTGCTCCTAACATGCATCTTATAACCTTACACTCTAAGTGCTTGTTACTACAAGCCTAGCCATACATGATAATGTGACCTTTTCCTATGTCTCTTATGGGAAACACTTAAGACTGATACCATGTCTTACCAAGAGGATCCATTAGAAGATCTAATTTCACAGTTCACTAATTGTTTCAAGTACAACTTAAAACCTTAAAAAACCCTTAATCAATTAATGATGGTCAAGTAAGGATCCCTTGAGCCTATGAAAAAGTTCATACAATAATGAAACACTTTGCTTAACAAGATTCTGGAACGAATAGTTGAGACTCACCTTCTAGCTATATTTAATGGGATAATTAATGACTTTATCAAGTTGAAATTGTACTACTTAGATTCATGATCACTTAGTTAGGTTTTTTTCCAAATCAAGAACATAGAGGATGTCATAGAAGCTAGCCATGACCAACCCCCCCCCCCCCCCCCCCCCCCCACATGGTGGGGNGGCATGAAAGGATAAGGAGAAGGGATGACAAAATAATGTAGTGTTGGCCATTGTGACAAAGGAGAGCAAGATGACCACCCAAGGGTCAAGAAAAAATCAACATAAAATTCCTACTAATAATTACCAACCTTTAACATTTGGGGCCTCTACATCGACTACCGTGAGGCCTAACTTTGATTGAAATGATTGATCAAAGTATACTAGGTTACCATTAAAAGCATCGAAAGTTCTCAATTAACTATTGAAGAGTGGAAGAATATAATATAAGTAAAGGATAGAAAATGCCCATAAGAAGCATGAGAGACTATGTGAGATAGCCAAATACCCTACTCATGCAACCAAGGATGACCCTCTAGTGCCTAGATACTTCAAACTTAATTGCCTCTATTACTATCATTAGCTACCAACTCATGATACCAACTTTTGCCTTGTGCTAAAAGATGACTTGCAGCAGATGATAGATAAGGGTGAACTAGTGCTTAATGTCTCTAACCTAGTTAGACCAAAATATTAGTTGATGCATGTCTATAAGGACCCATTGAATGCCAAAAATAGCCCATATACCATAGCAGCATTCAATGTCAACAATGATCTAAGGCTTGCAAGGGAACTTTTTGTGAGTCAGGTACCTCCTCGTAATGAAAGGGGTCCTTCAACATCCACTAGTTCCCTTTGTTGTAAGGATACCATCACCTATGTCTCCTAAAGAGCCTTTTGTAATTAGAGTGCCCCCTTCCATTTCAACCAAATCCACCCTTACAACTGAAAAATGACTCCTTGTGGTAGCTAATGCAACAACTTCTTCTTCTCAACCAAGGAAGTATAATAAGAGGTTCCTAAGTAAACAATGTAAGAAGCCCATGCAAAAGCCTAAACATAAGAAAATAAGTAGGCCAAGGAATAGAAGGAAGTGGACCCACCAAAGCCCACTTCCATCTCATGCATTCCCATGACCTCTACTATCCAAGCTGCTTCAACTAGTAAACCAAGGGAGGACCCCAAGCCCCAAGGGAAGGGAAAAGAGGCTAAGCCACAACAACTGAAACATGAAGTTTAAATTTTAGGACACATGAAGGAAGTTGAGAATATTAGGAATGAAAAGTCCACAACCAATAGCAAAGACTTCTTTAATGCGATGGAATAGGTCAAATAGTTACCAAAGCAAAAGAATACAACCCTAAGCTTGTACGACTTTGTAATAACTTCCACGGCACATTGTAAGACCCTAGTTAAGATGTTGACCTCCATTCCTATCACTGACAACATCCCCGTTAGTGAAGAATCCATCCATACTATGATGATACTATCTTCACCCAAGGAAGAAATAAAGTTAAGATCATTAGTGTTTTGTGATAGCAAAATCAAGATCAATACCCAAAATAGCAAGGTGACCAAGGCTTTCCTCTTTATAATAATAAGGGTAGGAAAATATAAAGTGCATAGAGTACATGTAGATGATGGAGCAGCAACAAACATAATACTCTATACCATCATTAAGCATTTAGGTCTAACAGAACACATGCAACAAACTTTGAGTTTAGCTCTTAAATCCTTTAATGGATCATAGGTAACTGTCAAAGGTTCTATGTCTTTATAATTTGTGGTAGGGAAGTAATTCCCCACGATAGCTAACTTCTTGGTGGTGGAGGAAACACTAGGATTTAACCTCATCTTGGGGAGGTCTTGGCTATCTCAACTACAAGCTATGTCCTTACCCATCCACCAAGAAATTCACCTACCTAATGAGGAAGGTGAAATAATGATTCATGGCAACAAAGTGGTATCCCTAGTAGTCAACAACGCTGACATAGAATAGGGATCCATAGTGGAGTTTCAAGAAGAAACTCCTACATTTAGCCACAAAGTTAAGAAACCTGATGGAGCGAAAGAGGCCAAAACTAATGATGATGAATCTAGGGATACACTATTGGGAGAGCTTTTCTTTAACATCGTTAGTGAAGGGGATGGGGAATATAAGCTTGTGCAAAATAAACCATATACATTTCCTAAACTCTCAAAGACTAGAAAAAATTTGCACAAATGATGTGCATCCTTGATCTTCTTGCACTATGCACCTATGACCATGTAATCATTTTTAGTTATAGCCTTTTTAGCCTTACTTACATGTTACCTGTATGCACTATTTTGTTTTACTTTATGTTAAATTTCAATTTGCATGTAGCCTAAATTTTACTTTTGTTTGCATTTTTACTTTTAAGGTCTTTTCTTTTTTAGCATGTTAAATATAAAAATGTCATAGAAACTTTAAAGCTAGAAATAAATCCATAAAAATTTTAAAACACAAAATAGGAAAAAATAAGTTTTTCTTTGCAAAATTCTAGGCTCACCATGGCCTAAAATTGGAAAAATTCTATAGCTTGTTATAGCCTTAGATTGGAAAATAATGCATGGCCTACCATGGCCTAAAACTGGTAAATATCACTTGGCCTGCCATGGCCTTAAATTAGCATAACATCACAACCTATTTTAATTGTAGTCTACAACCTTATTACCTAGCTAGTTTCACCTTTTTGGTACATTATAACTATGTGAGTTAGCCAATGTAGCCTTATACCATAATCACAATGTAAAACTATGTAACATGAATAAAACCATAATGCTAGAATGATATAACAAAAACCAAAACTTAAAAATAATGATTAAAATGTCTAAAAGATTATAACCATAGTCACATTGTATGGCAAGAGTTTAAACAATATACCATAAAAATAATAAAATTGTGCATCAATTGACTCATTAGCTAACACTAGTCATAACAACATCAAGGTCAAGTATCATCGACAAAATAACTAAAATAGAAAATAGTGACAAGTAATTGGTGGTGCTACGAGGCATTTGGAGGAGGTTGAGGGTTACTTCCACCCTCACTACTAGGCCCACCAATAGTGCATGCTTCCTATGACATAATAACACAAGACTAATTAGTAATCAATGTACTATAAAACCAAGTTAATAACTTAAAAAAATAAAACATGACAAAATCATATAGCAAAAAAACTTGAAGAAACTCTAGCATGATATACTTTGGGAAAAGATGTTGAAGGCCAACCTTCAAATGATGGGGGATTTGGTCTTCTATCATGTGGGCCCAATCCACATCCCCAAGATTAATACCCATGAGGATGTTACTCTCATCAATCTCTATTCATGTAGGTGGCTCCTATGACACTGTACTAGTAGATACCTCACCCATGATAATAGAAATTTAAGGGGTAGGGGATTTAGCCACAGTGAGATTATCTTCAAATATTTTGAAGGCACTTTTAACTTGGATCCCCTTTATGAATAGCTCCAACTTACATCTTTCAATAAACTCCTCTTTCAACCACTTAATATAAGACTCACATTCAACCTTGTACTTCTTTTGTGGTCTTTTTATGCCTAGTCCCACTCTAGAACCTAGGCATAGTAATCCTTCCACTCTTTAGTCTTGCAGATGATTAGGTCCATTTGTAATTCCTGCTCTACCATCTCTCTGGCAAGGGAAACCTTTACATGGATGATTCTCTAGTAATAGGTCAACATGATCTCCTTAGTTTGAAAAGAATTTTTGATAGCCACATGGGCTTCCAAAAAAGTCTTGCGATCCTATAGATCATTAATCACTTGAGCCTACCTCTTAGTCTCCTCCTTCAAGGTGATAGCTTGCTCTCATAGGGATTTTTTGAACCATTGGAATTCCCATGAGATTTTGAGCATGGAATTTCAATATCGGTTGCACTTTCATAAAACCTTCATGGAACATTTTCTACTTCAAGTGGAAGACTAGGTAGGGAGTCTATCCCCATGTCATGGTTGGAGTTCCAGTCAACCTTAGGCACTATAAATTGAAACACCATAGAATTTCAGGATCCTAATGCCTTAGTATAGTCTTGAAATTCAGGAAAAGACTTCCACAAGTGTAGCGTCACGATGGACTGTCCAGATAACATAGGAACTGGGGGTAGACTACATAGTTTGGCAAGTTTTCTATTGTTTTGGTTGATAGGCCTATTCGACTCTCCAACTTACCTAACTGGACAATTGACCTACCTGACAGTCTACCTAAGGATCACATTAGGATTTGTCAAAAGTTTTTAGGATGAGATAAAAAGTTCGACAAGTTTTCTAACAGAGAAATCTGCTACACTACGCTATGCTACACAGTGTAGTAAGCCTTGAGGAGACCAATCAGACGTCCAAGATGCAAATTGATAACAAGCCAGTCTTCTAGAGCATCTGACCTGTTTCATCCTTGAAGCATGAGCGATATGGCGCAATAGAATGTGGCAAATTTTTTCAAGCATTATCTTAATCTGAGTGCTATGCTATGCTACACTATGCAGTGTAGCACAACATAGTGGGGATATACTTCGACAACACTACTATTCGGGTAGCTCTGACGGAGTAAAAGTTCTTGCCCCTGCTTCAACCATCAAACAAGCTTGCTCTGCTAACACACCAAGACATGACAAACATCCTATAACAAAATGTTTGCAAAAATGAGTTAGGATTTGGCCAACATTGAGTGCTATGCTATGTAGCTTAGCACAATGTAGCAAGGACAAAATGCACAAAGGCCTCTCTGCCAAGTAACTCAAGTAAGAAAATAGCAGTTGGCAATGCTTTGACCTCCAAAACTACCTGTCCCACTTGGCCATCACTCCTCAAGTAAAGTTTCTTAATAAAACATTATAGATTAAATAAGGATGCATGTCACATTAACTGCTACGCTGTGCTACCCTACATAGCGTAGCACAGTGTAGTTGAAACACCACAAATTTTTGAGACCCTATTGCTTCACCAAGGTCTTGGAATTCAGGCAAGGATTTCCACAAGTGTAGCATCATGATGGTTTGATAAGAAAATGTAGGCACTAAGGTTAGACTATTCAGTTTAGCAAGTTTTCTACCTCTAGAGCTGATAGGCCTGATGGACTCTTTGGCTTGCCCACCTGGGTAATTCACCCAGATGCTAGTCTACTCAGAAATTGTGTTAGGAGTTGTCAGCCATGTTCAGGATGGACAAAATAGTTCAAAAAGTTTTCTAGTGGAAAATTCTACTACACTGCGCAGCGTAGCAAGCACTCAAAAACTAATCAAGTGTCTGAATACAAGTTTTAGCAAGATGTTCATGCAAGGCAAAGTTAAAATCAGCCAACACAAGGTGCTACGCTATATAGCATAGCATGGGAAAAACAAGCAAAGTTTTCTCGTTGTAGTTTTAACAAAAGTGTAAATTACATTGGTTGCTACACTATGCTACACTACGTAGTGTAGCATAGCATAGAAAATATGAAAATTGATAAACTGCTCCAAAAGTTAACCCCACATGCACCAAGGCTTTCGGCAAAAGCTAGTGACTTTAACACATGTTTCTTTTTCAAACTGGTGACTATGCTGTGCTATGCTACATAGCGTAGCACAGCGTAGCAAACAGCTATGCTACACCAACATGCTACGCTACATAGTATAGCACAGCATAGCAAGCAGCTATGCTACTTCAATGTGCTTCATTTCTCACTTGCATTGTTGGCACACTGGATTCTAGCATGAGTAGTTTCGACAACATGGTTGCAACATAGCAAGTTCACGATCAGTTTTGCACATTGTAGTATAGGCATGTTAGAATCTCATGGGTCTAGGACACGTGGCATCCAGGCCTCATTTCTTTCTTGCTCCTAGTCCTATAAATACTCCGACGTGCAATGATCAAAGGGTTGGCATTTTTTGCTATTGGCAGTTTGGGTTGGCAATTCAGTTTTGCATCTTTGCGGTTGGCAATTTGAGTTGGCATTTTTGTGTTGGCCTTTTTGCATTGGCAGTTTTCACATTGGCTTTTCTACATTGGCTTTTAAGTTTGCACTCAAAATAATAGTTGAGGCATTTTGAGCATTCTGGTCATTCTTGAACTCTTTGTGCATCTCTAGCATTGTACAACTTGTTATACATTTTCAAACAAGACAAAGAATCGAACTCACGACTTTGTAGCCGTGCATTTTCTTACCCTAGTTTATTTTGTTATCTCTTTATTGTTATCGTTTTTTGACATTATTTTCTTTATTCTTGCATTTATTAATCATCAATTTTTGCCTTGCGTATCTCATACTTCAAACAATGTTTACAAAAGGTTAAGTTACACCGATTAAGTCCCTGTCTAATCAACTAGACCATTTAGGGTGCCTCATTTCCATTTTATCTAGCACAGCCCTCGCACAAATCCAAGGTTAAACCGTTCACCTGGAAACCTTTTGATGTTTCCATCCATCGACACTTTTGGTCACTACAATCTCTGGCACTAGAAGGAGGGCCTTTTGGTCCCCCTTTTTGTGTCTCATGGGTAGTCCTGCACGCTCTCTATACCCCGTTACCTATTAGTGTAAACGTGACATCCTTGTGGTTGTTTATGCATTGTGTGGTATAGGTTGGTCACAACGATGGTTCCTTTGGAACCCTATAGGATAGAAAGCCTTTGATTGCCACTTGATCTCTTTATTTTTCTTGTTTGCAAATCATTTTTAGCCTCATGAAAATGATTTCCTCAACAACCATTGTTGCTACCTCTAACGTTGAGGTTCCTTTTTCTACTCAGGGCATCATAGGTGCTGAGCAACTGCTTAGCCTAGTGCAAGGACCACGTCGATCTCTTAGGATCCAAAATTGATCACCTAAGAGCTTGGCACAGCAAATCGAGCTTTACAATTTTCTCTGCACTAAGGTCCAGGAAAACCTACCCTTGGACGTACATGAACTCGAAGAAAAACGTAGCTTTGAGTTCATTTACTGCAATGGGAGGGAATTTATTCCTACTCATGGCCTTTCCATTCCTCTAACACAAATGTATCAGTGGATCTTAGATCAACTGATATGAAAAACTAAGCCTAGGGAGCCGCAAGACATGACATCTTACTATGATGAGGTGTTTCAAGATGGGCAAGAGGAGCTAGATTCCTAGTCCAAGGGTGGGGATCAAACCAACCCTCCCACCATCCCTTCCACCCTATCTTTCTGGTTGAACCTGCTCTTCATCGCTGCTCCCTTTATGATTTCATCTGTACTATTGCAACCTGAAGTTTCATTGGTAATGGGTAGCCATGCCATGCCCTGGGCATATTAACATGCCTATTTCCTCATCTCATTCCCAGGCACTACCCCTCGAAATCTGTTCCCCAATCCATTCTTGCATTGTACCATGCACTGATCATGGCTACCCTGCCTTATGTCCACATAGTACCTACAACACCATTGCATACATTTTCTACATCCATTTTGGCATCTACACCTATTCTGCTGTTAGCGGTGGGACCACCACCAGCTACATGGTGGATCCCATTCACTTCCCCCTGTTTCAAAACCTTCGCAAATGTCTCACTATGATCACCATCAAATGTACCAAGTCCTGCAAATGGTACAACCAAGCGCAGGACTATGGTCTACCCCATTGATCATACAAATGACCTACCCTGTGGCACCACCAGCAGCTGCTCCTCCAATAGCACCACCCACTAGGTGGTGGATAGCACAAGAAGTTCCTTTCATAGGGGCCACCCCAATGACACCGCCTATGAGCTACGCTGCTGCTACTACCACGCCACCAATGGTGGTTGCCCCTACAACTCCCCAACTATCTACGTTGCCCCTGGGTCTGGATCAAGCATTTCAACTTATCTATACCCTTACTAAAGAGGTTCAATGCCTCAAAGCTGCCAGTTTTGATATGGTACAAGTCATGGATTTCTACCATGACAATCCCATCAACTCGGCAGTCCCCATGCTAACATTACCCCCTAGGATGCCACTTTCCCACTTCACAAAATCCAATAGGGAGGATGATTCCAACATGCATCTTGTAACATTTATATTTAAGTTCCTTCTTTTGCAACAATGGCCACATACAATCATTTGCATCTTTGCTAAGTCTCTGATGAGCAAGGCTTTGGACTGGTACCGTGCACTCCCACACTCTTCTATCTCAACCCTAGAAGAGATGTTGACTTAGTTCATAACTCGTTTTAAGTATAACCTGAGACTAGAGGTTACACTTGATCAGTTAATTAGTGTGAAGCAAGATCCACTGGAATCAGTCCAGAAATTCATACAATGGTGGAGCGCTACCCTGAATGAGATCTGTGAGCCTATCACGGAGGCCCATTTGCTGGCCATCTTTAAGGGTGCAGTGAACAACTTCATTAAGTTCAAACTGTATTATCTCGCTCCATGAACTCTTAGTCAGGATTTTTCCCAGACCAAGAGCATACAAGACGTGGCCAAGGCAAGTAAAGATCTGACCTATGTTGCATACAAGAACACATTTACAAAGAAGGAAAAAGATAAGGGCAAGGCTACAACAACCACAATGGTTATTGTGGCAAATGAAGCCAAACCCAACAACAAAAATAACATGAAAGAAACTGCTACTCCAACTAACCTTGCACCCAGCCTAAACAACATCGCTCAACCCTTCACATCGGCACCCAAAGCATCCACCCTACCTAAGCCTAACTTTGAGTGTAAAGATCACTCTAAGTACACCCCGTTTCCTGTTAAACCTTCAGAACTTTTGAAGCAATTACTGGGGGTAGGGTACATTCAACACAAGAAAATGTCAGAGGAGGCAGCCAAAAGGCATCAATCGTACTACAAAATCCTTAGGAACCCCTCCTTGGATTTTCCCAATGAGCCCCCAGTTCCTAAGAATTTCAGGCTGGAGTAGTTTTGTGACTGCCATCAACTATGTGGTCATGACATGGATTACTGTTTGACATTAAAGAATGACATTCAAAGAATGATTGATCAAGGAAAGATGGTTCTAGATGGAAGAAACCCTGTGCATCCTAAGAATTAATCTATGCATGTTTACATAGACCCACTTAATGCCAACAATGCTAGCTACATTATCAACACTATCGACTTGGATAGTAATCCCAAACCACCTCAACAACCTTTTGTGGTTTGCATGCCTTAGTGTAGTGCACCTACACCACCAGCGGCTAAAAAACCACTGCAACAACCATTTGTCCTAAAGGTCCCTACTCAGACATCCACCCCTACACCTTCTGTAAACAAAATTGCACCACCGACAGCACTAACATCGTGAATGTCATTCATCATCAGGGGGCCAAACCACTCAACTACCTCCACCTCGCATAAGATGGCACTGCAGCCTTCTCTTGCAAGGAAACAAGAAGAGAATTCGACAGGTGAAGTGGGAATAGAACATACCACCCTAGGTCCTTCCAAGCCTACTCTCTCACTGTCTGCATCTATGTTCGCCTTGTCACCAAAAGCTAATGCTGCTACATGCATGCGGTCATTGCCACCTCACTTGAAAGGATCTAAACCCAAACCAAAAACTATTCCTCCTTTGGAAATTTGTCTCCTGGGATGAATGGAAGAGGAGAAAGGTAGTAAACAACAAGAAGGTGGGCAAGACCTTTTAAGTGCTCTTACTCAGGTCAAGTAGGCTCTAAAACAAAAGAACACAACGTTGAGCCTGTACAACCTAATAATGACTTCCACCGCACACCATGAGGCTCTAGTTCTTATGTTAACAACAATACTAGTTGACGAGAACATGCTAGCAAAAAAGAAGGTAATTCACTCGATTATGCTTCCTTCTATGCCTAGAGAACCATAGCCATTCAAATTGACATTCTATGATGATTCCATTAGGGAAGACCCTGAAAAGGGTCAAGTGACTACAACGCCTCTATTCATCATAATTCGGGTTGGCTAAGATAAGATCTGAAGAGTACACGTTGATGACAGAGCTGCTACGAACATCATCCCATTTCCTATTGTGGATAAAATGGGTTTGGTAGACCAGATCAAACCCATAACAATGTCATGCTTGAAGTCATTCAATGGGGCACAGGTCGTGGTGAAAGGCACTGTCCACATTGACTTTGTGGAAGGGGACCAGTTTCCCACCAATGCAACATTTATCATGGTGGAAGAGATGCCTGGGTTTAACCTGATCCTAGGGAGGTCATGGTTAGCCCAACTTAGGGCAGTCTCTTCACCCATACATCACGAAATCCATCTACCCTATGCAGGCAGGAAGGTGGTGATCCACGGTGACGAGGTGGGAACACAAGCAATAAACAACATAGATATGGAGTAGGGTTTGGAAGTCATCACCTCTGAGAATGAGGTGCCTATCTCCATCAAAACTAACTCTTTGATAAAATAGCCAGCCCAACATGTTTTCTTAGAAAATGAAACAGTGTGGGCCAAGTTGCCTTTTCAAGCAGAAGATGATGATGCAGAAGAATGCTGCAGCAAAGCCTCTTGGCCTTATGTCTTACCAAATCCAGGATGGGTTAAGAAGCAGTTGTGTATAGTGTAGCAACCCCACTGCTTCCTACCTTCCTAACGTCTATTGTACATTTATTTCTTGTTTGCTTCACATCCATTCATCTACGCTAAGTGCCCAACTTATTCTTTTAAACCATTCCCATATCCTCCGTTCACATTATGTTATAGCCTGCTACTACCTAAAACTAGCAAAATTTGTCATTTACATTACGTTATGACCTACTAAGGCCTAAAACTGGCAAAAGCCTTCATTTACATTACACCACTACAGCCTGCTAAGGCCTAAAACTGGAAAAATTCTTTATGCCGCATATCCACAATGGCCCGAAATATCCTAAAACTAGCGATGGCCTGGAATGGCCTTAAACTACCACTAAGGCCCACCAAGGCCTAAAACTAGCTATTCGAAAAGACAAAAACAAATAATAAAAAATTTTCATTTTCTTATTGCTTGACCACAGCTCAAAATGGCCTAAAACTAAGATGACAAAAAAGATAAAAATTGATCGCATAGATAATACGTAAGCTAAAATAAAACAAATCTTGTCATAAATCATAATTCATTTAAAGTATTGATTAAATAATGTTTGCAATATTCTTGCAAAAATGCAAATGAGATCCCTTGTAGTCATGCATCATCTTCCTCTGCATCCTCTTCCTCTGCATCATTGTTCCCGCCCTTAGAGGGCCTTGCTTCTTCATCTGGAATCTGTATCACAAAAAATGAAGTAGTCAGCTAGAGTCACAAGAAGAAACTAGAATGAAATAAATTATTACATCACAAGAAAGTGACTAACTCAATACGACCCCACATCTATCTCAGGGGGTATGCAATCCAAGCCGGTCCCAAGGTGTTTCCAAACCTCCTCTTCTGTAATATCTACCCAGTGCCTATCACCCAAGGTAGCATCTATTGCAACTTTCTCCTTTTCAATAGTCATCCATCTCAATGGCCTTGGAGAAAAGGAGGTAGTGGTAGTCTCACCCGCAAGGAAACTCACTTCCTGTTCAGGGGATTCACTAATCGTCACTTGTTGCATGAATTTGTTGTAAGCCCTAGAAGCACCAATGACATCCAGGAACACTTTGTGAGTATACAACTTAATAGAATCAGCCTAGTACTATTTATAGTAGATGGCATGTTCCATTTTATACATATGCTTGTGGTTTTTCTAGGACTACCCCCACTCATAAACTCTTGTGCTATAATCTTTCCAATCCTAGTTCTTCTGGGCAAACAAGTTCATTTGCATTCACTTTTCAATTATTTTGTGCATGGCCTTATTGTTGCACCGCATGGCCATCCAATATCTTGCATAATCAATGACGACCATGAACCAACTGCCATTTTTGGTGTCCCGAGCCAATAGGAACTCATTCCTAGAGCAAAGGTCTCCCACCTCGGCACTTAGATTAGCCTTCTCCTTCTTGAGCTTCTGGACCCATTTCCACAGGTCTTTGTTTACATGCCTGCACATCCACAGGGAGCATACTGAGTACAACGCATATTTGCTAGCCTCATTGTATATGTGATGAGGAACTTTGGTCACTTCCGGTAGGAATGCAGGCTAGCATCGACCTTGACTGCTTGTTTTAGGTCCCACTTGAGGTGAGAGGCTATTGACTGCACACAAAACACATTAGTCACAGTAGCGTAGCAAGGTTTAGCAATTTGAAAAGTCTAGTGTAGTAATTTAAAAAGCCTAGCATATCTACTTCACTTACCCACTTCTGATCTATCTACTTGAGACGATCGATCATGTCATCGACCACACCCTACATGAATGCAAACTTATTGGGGGTCTCGGCCCATGGTTGTAGGTAGATCAAAGAAGGGCCTGCAGTGTCAATAGCAATGTCTACCACATAACCAAATGTGTTAGTTATGATGGAGAGAACTACAATAAAGCTGATAAGCAACACGAATGATAATGTAAAGGCTCCTACCTAGCAAACCCTCAGGGTGATAGCAGGGGGGTCGCCCATCAACATATTGTCAAATATGTGTTCAAACTCACCAGCATCTAGTTGTAGCTCCCCTCCTTCTTGCTAACTCAACAACATGGCAATGTCCTTTGTGTTCATCTGCTCCTTCAGGGCTAAAGTACATCCAAAAAAGGGATCATCAGCTAAGGTCCCTTCCAAGTTGACATGTGCCTCTTCTTTATTCACTAGGGCCCTTCTTTCTGTGGCACCAACATTTTCCTCATCCATAGGAGTGTCCTCCTCATCAGTAGGGGAGTCCTCCTCATTGGTAAAAACATCCTCCTTATTAGTAGGAGCATTTTCCTCATCGACAGGAGCCTCTTCCTTTGTGGCAAGAGCTCCTTCTTTCTTGATCGGGGCCCTTTCCTCTATGGCCGAGCCCCCACATCTTTATTAGCCACCCCCATTTTGGGGGCCATCACCTCTTCTCCTTCTTCTTCTTCTTCTTCTTCTTCCTATGCTAACAAATCATGTGCACATTAGGAAAAATTAGATTAACTTGAAATGAATGCTACATTGTGTTACGCTACCTAGCGTAGCACAGCGTAGTAAGCATTAACCAAAAAGTAAGTAAAAAGAAAAATCTTTTACCAATGGTTGGTTGTATTCTGCGTAGCTTAAACTGTAGTCTCTACCCCCCTTCTTCATCCATATGGGGAGGCTCCTCAATCGAATAAGACCTTTTGTGTTATAGCTTTGTGGCCACCGTCTTCAAAATGAGGCTTTTCCCCTTTGATATGCTACTTGTAGTAGCAGGGAGCACCTCTCCTACGCTGTCTTGGTCATGGAAGTTGTGGGCCATCCGATCCCTAATCGTCATTGAAAATGACTCCCTAATAGCTTCTGGGGGATCCTAGAATTGGGTGGTTTAGAAGACTTGGCAAATCCATGGTTTGGAAATCTAGTTACGATTTTGCATCACCCAGACTCCATTCTCACAGACTATTAAGAATTCTGTGAAGTGCCGCAAGCAAGCTACAAAGAAGGCATGATGCACATTGAAATGAGATTCGGGCTTCTTATGAAGCTTGACCATTTCATCCTATAGACCTTTGCAGAGATGCTTGGCCCAATTGTAATGGGCCCCCTCTTCCATGACCTCTCTCATCACCCAAGCTTGCTCAATCCTAATGATTTTTCCTTGGACGAGAGTAGCTTTGGGAAAGCACAGGCACAGAAGATGGGATAAACCATTTTGGCCACTCTCAGCATAGCTACTTCAATAGGGATCCCATTTCACCCTTTTGCTTCCCCTAAACACTCCTTAATGTCCCCCTGATGGTTTGCCTCCTTATTGGTCTTTGCTCCCACAGGGATACCATTAGTAGGAACACTGAAGAGATCTACAAATAGTTGGTCATTGATCTCAAGGACCACTAGCACACCATGCACACTTGTGTGAAAGAAATCTACTCTCTTAGAAAAGGAGTCAGCTAGGGAAAGCATCTCAGTAGTAGGGACGTTTGGGTTCATGGCTAAGAAAAATTCTATGAGCCCAGCGTCCCGAAGGTTGTTAGTGAGTGATTCTGGGATCCCATTGCAAAGCCAGCGTTGGGTCTCATCTACCTCCCCATACTTGAAATAAATATTAGCCTTGTTATGCCCAAAGGTGATCACCATCACCTCTTGGGATTTCTTCGCTGTTGTAACAGTTTACAAAAGGAAGAATCAAAAACCTTAACAAAATGAAAAAATAGCAGAAAAATAGGAACAACACTCGAACATGAAAATAATTCATAGTCTAGCATACCAGGTTTGAACGGCGACATGAATGGTGGGAGATCTACTGACACATATTCAACAGTGATCGGCCTAAGGGATTCCCAATCCCCATCCAACCAACTGAACTTCTTACATCTATTGTAAAACTAGGGGTATTTGGTTGGATAGGTTTTGTATTCACCCCCGCATGGGCCTATCATGCCGATGCGCATATTCCCAGCGGAGGAAAACTCCCGTAGCACCATCTGTGCCAAGGCCAAGGCATCAGTATCACCATGAAGCCCACTCTTGTTGATGTAAAAGCTAGTAAAAAAAGACCACATATACTATTAACATTTTTTGCCTAGCGTAGCATGCATTACATAACATAGCGAAATATGTTTACAGAACTCACCCATCAACACAATAAATGGTTCCTGGTGGGTTCTGAAAACATGTTCCCATGTGATGAGCAATGAACAACATGTTGTACAGGTGGTAGCAATTATATTCAAGAATTTTCTAGATCCAAGTGAAATGCCTCAAGCTTTTTGGATGCTAACTGGATCCTCCTGCCTACTCGCCCCCGATTGCTCCATCAGTCAAAAATTTTAGAAGACCCTGATTTTCCCTAGGCAACAGGGTTTTTGTAATTATGACTACTACCTCCTCCAATAAGTGTGACCAAACTATCACACTGAAGTGCTAAGGTATGAATTGTAGGAAGTCTTACACACCTTCACAGAACCAAACTACCTGCCGCCCCACACGTGCATGGGGTAGAGGAATGTTGGCCACCGGTTCGCTTAGGCAGCACAAAACCCCTACAATTTCTAGGATAATCAAAATGGGCCTTAACATCACCCTACACAACACAATGGAAAATGTTAACATTTTGTTCAAGAAAAGTTTGTGTGTAGTGTAGCAAAATTAGCCATTTGCAAATAGCGTAGAGTAACTCTTTCTTTGCACATAGCATAGTAGAACCACAAGGGAAATAGCGTAGCAATGCGATATCACTGATGCATCGACCTAAAGGTCTCACAAAACACTAGCCTAGCGTAGCAACAAAAAAATTAAATACAAATTTTAAATAAGAAAGAATTTAATATGCTGTAGCTATTTCAAAAAATCCTTTGATGTACAAAAAACCTCATACTACGCTGTGTTAGACCCATCTTACGCTGTCAAATCACGCACATGGCCAAGCCCTCCAGAGGATCCTATGCTATGCTATTTGCATTCTAGGTTTCCAGAATCACCTAAACCTCTATGGAAAGGTAGTCATAGTAATGGCGGTCTAGGAAATACTACATGCAACTTTAGCATAGTGTCCGTATACTTGTCACAACCGAATTGGCAATAGTGGAGGTGTAAAGGCCAAAATGGCAACCAAAATAGTGACAGAAGATGCAGATTTTCAAAACAAAGAAAATAGAGACAACAAATGCAGCATGGAAAAAAAATGGTAGCGTAGCAACTTACTGAGCCGACGGTTTCTCCTCTCGCACCATGATGCGCGCTTGCGACAGATGCCCTAGGGTTTCTTTCACCTCGTCCACCTTGGTGACTGCTAGGTATTTGCATTCTCTTTTAGGTGCCATCATCTTAGTTGTAGATTCTTTCTTAGTCACTATGCTAAATCGCCTTGCTCTTTGTCAGCACAATCGCTCTACACTAGATGTAGGTTCTACACTCTTACGATGAAAATGACGAGTTTACCAGGGGTAAACCACTATTTATAGCCAACGCGGTAAAAAGGAATTTACCATTTTCACACCTTGATTAATGTGGGACACTCCATACAGTGTAGCACTCCCACCATAGCGTAGTAGCATTGTTTGCATTGTAGTAGGTGGGCCCAACTAAAGATCTTGTCCCACCTAAAACTAGCAACTTACCTTTGTGAACATAACTCATTATTTGTCTGCAAAGATGACAAAACTAATAGTGTTAACCTTTGCAACAATAACTCATTTGCAGTTTGCAAAGACCTTAAAATAATATTGACTTACCTTTACAAACACAACCTGTTAGTGGTCCACAAAGGCCTTAAACTAGTAGTTTTTATTCACAGTTTCAACCTAGTGATCTGCAAAGACCTTAAACTAGCAATTTTGACTCACAGTTTCAACTAAGTTAGCAGTCCATAAAGACCTTAAACTAATACTTCTTACCTTTGCACAAACATAACCTGTTGGCAGTCCACAAAGACCTTAAACTAATACTTTTAACCAAACCCATTAGTGATCCGCAAAGACCTTAAACTAGCAGTTTTGAACTTTTGCATCTAGGTGGTCTGCTACAACCTTAAGTTGGCAGATTGCAAACTTTTTATCATATTTTACAATTATTTCAACTATTCATATTTCATTATTTCTTTGCAAATGTTTACTGTACATTATCGCTACAAACAGGTATCACTTAACTTGGCATTTATCTCATTGTGGTAGGTTGAGCAAGAATGGCAATGCATCATGATCTTTCTTCACCTCTAGCCTTGACAGGTCCACATGGTGAGCTTACAAGACAATTGAACCCAGAGCTAATAGACTAGGAAGTATTCACCGATAGCACTGTAGCATCCATAGAAACATCCCTACACTAGCCTGAACATCTGGTCCAAGCCTTAGATTTAGAGGTCGGGGATATGACCGAGGACACTCTCATTGAAATGCCTATGACTACATCTAGGGGGGAAATAAAAACATTAAAACTTAGTTCCCTCCTAGATTCACAAACACACAAAGATGTATTTAAGATCCTGCAAGATAACATCGAAGTATTCGTGTGGTCTTATAAAGACATGTCGGGCTTAGATTTGAGGCTTATACAACACAACATTGTCTTAGACTTGTGTATATATAGTTAAACAAAAGGCTACCAAGGTTAAACCAAAGATTGCACTGGTCATACACGATGAAATCACTAAGCTGTATCAGGCTGGTTTCATCTGGGCAGTTGATTACTCAGAATGGGTGTCCAACATCATTGTACTTTCTAAGAAAATGGGAGGAATATGAATCTATATAAACTTCCAGGATTTGAACAAAGCACCGATCAAAGCTGATTTCCCATTGCCAAGTATTGATCAACTTATCAACACTATGGTTGGTCATGCTCTGCTATCCTTCATGGATGGTTTCTCTAGCTACAATCAAATTTGCATCAACCTAGAGCATTAGTTAATAACAAATTTCATGACCCCATGGGGTACCTTCTATTACACTATGATGCCCTTTGGACTCAAGAACATTGGAGCAACCTACCAAAGAGCCATGACATACATCTTTAGTTACTACATCCTAGAAACACTAAACGACTATGTGGATGAAACAGCGGTCAAATATAAAGAGGTGGTTGATGATCCCAATGATCTAGGTGTAGTCCTCAAATGTTTCCAGATGCATGACTTATGCCTCAATCCAAAAAAGTGTATCTTTGGGGTAAGAACTGGATGCATGTTAGGGTTTGTAGTATTGGAGGTTGGAATACGAGTGGACCTTGACAAAGTTAAGGCCATCATTAATCTAGCATCCCCTACTAACCTTAAAGAATTGCATGTGTTGCAAGGTAGGGTACAGTTCATTAGGAGGTTTATAGCAAAGTTGGTTGACAAGTTACACCCCATGCAACACTTACTAAAGAAAGGGCTTAACTTAGAATGGACAACACAATGCCAACAAGCCTTCGAGGATATGAAGAAAGAGCTTTTATACCTCTTGACTATTTACCCACCGTAGAGGGATGAGCCTTTCCACATCTACCTTACCACCTCAGACATGTCTATCATGGCACTGTTATGTCAAAGAAGAGACGACAGCTCTTAGATTATAGTGTATTGCTTGAGTCATGCATTGATTGCATATGAGGTGAAATACAATGAGGTGCAAATAAGTTGCCTCGCCATAGTGTTTGCATTAAAAAAGTGGAGGCATTATCTATTTCGTTCAAAGTTAACATCATTTGCACAAGAAATGTACTTCAGGCTATCACGAACAATCTATACAAGAGCAGCAAGAATGCCCAGTGGAAAGCCATAACCGTGGAATTTGATTTGCATTATGTGACCCAATCATCGGCGAAAGGTTAAGCTATAGCTATGCAACTTACGATGTCACCCGTCGATGATCGGGCAACCATAGAACCCGAATTCCTTGACGAGCACATTAGCACAATCAACGCTTTCCCATTACATCTCGAAGCTACTTTGCATTTTGATGGTGTCTTGGCTATGCATGATGATAGTGCAGCAGTCATCATTACGTTCCCCTTTGGGGATATCCAACCATTTTCTTATCATTTTACATTCCTTTGTACAAACAATGTGGTAGAGTATGAAGGACTCCTTAGGGGCCTCTTAGTAGCCCAAACATTAAAAATTCAACACATGGAGATTCAAGGAAATTTACAACTCATTGTGAATCAAATCACTAAGGTCTATGCTTGCAAAGCTACTCATCTGCAGCCCTATTGCGACCTAGCCAAAAGTTTCCTTAAATAGTTTGCAATAACAGACATTCAACACATGCTGCACAATGAGAACATCATATAAGATGCCTTGGACACCCTAGCATTAAATGTGCCACCACACCTATTTGCAAGTTTTCCACTTCGATAATCAAGTGTATAGAGCCTATCACTCAAGTGGTACATGTAGCCTCTGTAAGCACTACAGACATCCAGAAGTGGTACGCCAACCTAAAAGCCTATCTGCAACATGGTGAACTCCCATGTGGATTGACATCTACCCAAAGGGATGCGATCTGCAAGAGTGCTCAGCAATATGTACTTATGGGAAATAATGCTTTATTAAAATTCTCCTTTGATGGGATATTGTTGGCATGCATAGATGAGGAACAAGCATAGAAGGTCATTAACGAGGTACATGAAGGATTGTGTGGTGAACACATAGCACCTAAGGCCATGGCAGAAAAAATCAGATGCCTAGGATACTACTGGCCTCACATGGAACACGATTTCCTAGCCAAAGTTAAGACTTGTGATACGTGCCAATGATATGAAAATCTTATACACATTTCACCTACCGAGTTGCACCCAACGTAGATCATGTGGCCATTCCAATGATGGGTACTAGACATATATGACCTATCACACCTAAGTCTTCCATAGGGCATAGCTTCATCATCACCGCCACTAAGTACTTTACAAAGTGGGTGGAGGCTATTCCCCTTAGGAAGACTACATCTCAATAGGTTTTCCACTTTATATTAGATAACATCGTGATGAGGTTTGGACTTCTCATGATTATTGTGACAGACAACGGGCCATAATTTAGTAGTGCGAAAACCAAAAACTTTTGCAGTATCCTTAGCATTAGGTAATCATTCTCCTTGCCATACTACCCACAGGCAAATGAATAGACAGAAGCTATGAACAAAGCCATCATCAACTTGCTCAAGAAAATGCTTAGCAACAGCAAGAGGCAATGGCATGAGCAAATCCTCTATGTGCTATGGGCTTACAGAACGATGTGCAAGATGGAAATAGGTAAAACTCCTTATAGTCTTGTTTACGGATCTAAAGCCGTGTTACCTCTTGAGCTATAGCTACCATCACTTCGAATGATCCTGTCAAATGTTGTGAGTGAAGCCCAAAACAATGAGTCAAGGATCATCGACCTTGACTCCATAGAGGAGCAGCATGCGCAAACACTTAGCCGCATAGAGTGCTATCAAGACAGGCAACGGCAGAAGCATCATGCCAACCCACATCAATGGCCAATAAAAGAGGGGGACCTCATTCTCAAGGCCATCTGTGAGCATGTGAACAAATTCTCAGCAAACTAGGAAGGTCCATTCATGGTCACAAAAGCCTATGGGAACGGAACCTTCAAGTTGGTAGACATGGATGGCAATGAGTTCGCAAATCCTGTGAATCATTCTTATCTCAAGCCATACTACATCTAATGCATGAGCAAGGTAAGTAAACATCTGATGCATGAGAAAAGTAAGAAAACATCTACTATGATATAAAACTAGCAAAGCTCATCCACTACAATGTAAAACTAGTAAGGATAATCTGCTATGACTATAAACTGGCACACAAATAGTCTGCTATGACTATAGACTAGCATAGATTCTCCGCCATGACATTAAACTGGCAAAGCACATCTGCTATGACTTTAAACTAGCATAGACAATCCGCTATGACCTTAAACTAGCCCATCCACTATCCACTATGATGATAAACTAGCATAGCAATCTACTGGGATCTTATGGGATCTTAAATAGCATAGCGGTCTACTATGACCTTAAACTAGCATAGTGATCGTCCGCTACGATGATAAACTAGCACAGTTGTCTAATAGGACCTTAAACTAATGCACCACAGTCTGCTGAGATCTTAAACTAGCACATCAGATGGTCTACCAAGACCTTGAACTAGGTTCATGGCACATCCTCAGCATGTATTTGTGACTCATCAAGCAAGCGAGCGTGTATAGTACTAACACAGGGTGGGACGTTGCAGTTCCAAAATGTAATTCATGATGCCAAGAAAAAATCCTCTGGAATATATGCAACACCACTACCCCTAGCATTTTGCTGATCCTCCAGAGATGTTTTCTAACATCTTACTGACCTTCTAGAGCTACCACCATGACAGCCCGCCACCCTGGTAGTAGCTTTCATGGTCAGCATTTGCTGTTGGAATCCCAGCACTATTGTGGCCCAGCAACAAAAGTGCTACCCTCCAGCCTCTGCCATCACCCGAGCCTAAAAGACATTCAGCTATTAGGTGTCTCACCTTATAGATGAACTACATAATGTTTATCTTGGGCAAGGACTCTTGAGCACTTGCATCATCGAAATTCCTAGCCGCCTCGATGCCGACTCCTCCACACTGATGTTGCCAGAATCGTTCCTGGCCTTTCTAGTTTGGACGTCGAATGCCTCAGCAACAACATCCATTGCCTTAGCAGCATCCAAAGAAAACATGATCTTTACCTTCAGTATACTTTATGGTTGTTTCTTCTAGTTTTCTCTCTATGGTGTTTGTAGGATACGTGTTGAAGGAACATTGGTTAGAGGTGCGTTTCGCCACGATGATAGGACACTACATCATTCGAAGTTGGTTGTCCTAACTAGCTTGGCTACTTGGGAGTGCACATCCTATCCTCCTCCTTAACCTCATCTACCTTGTTCCTTACACCCATAATTCCCATTCTCATACCTCTTTTACAAATTTTTCTGATGCCTATAATGCCCTTCCATATTCTCAACTGCAAAGTCCATGACTCACGTAACGCAACTCACTGCATGGGAAGCATCTGTAGGTAGGTCAAAGCTCCATGTGGATGTAACGCAACTCATCTTAGGAAAGAAACACCTTTCTTGCAACAATAGGGTTGTTTGCAAATGAAAATGGCAAAATAGCAAAAGAAAAGTGTAAAAGAGCAAAAGCTTAAAAAAACGTGTCCAAAACAAATGGCACATCATTTGTTTCACAATGATCATCTCTAAGCATTCCGATGAGAGGTCAGAAGCCTAAAAAATAAAGATGCCCATGCATATTGACTCCCTCACAAGCACTTTGATGAGCGACCACATTGCTAGATCTTTCCCTTCCTAAAACTGCCCTTGCAGATCCATCTTTTCCCCCTTCCGTACATGACTATCCTAGTACTCTCAAGCATAGCTAAGTAACATCTTGATAATTACTGAGGAGTGATGTTAGTGTCTTATCTATCATGGTGTTTCATATTATTTGTTAGTGCCTCTCGAGCCCATCCTCTAAACATCGACAAAGAGGGGCCAATTAAACACCATAAAATTTTGAGACCCTCTTGCTTCACCAGGGTCTTGGAATTTAGGCAAGGATTTCCACAAATGTAGCATCATGATGGTTTGACAAGAAAATGTAGGCACTGAGGTTAGACTATTTAGTTTGGCAAGTTTTCTACCTACAGATTTGACAAGCCCATTGGACTCTCTGGCCTACCCACCTGGGTAATTCACCTAGCTGCCAGTCTACTGAGAAATTGTGCTAGGAGATGCCGATGGTGTTCAAGATGGACAAAATAGTTTGGTAAGTTTTCTAGTGGAGACCTCTACTATGCTACGCTACGTTGCATAGCATAGCAAGCATTCAAAAAATCAATCAAGTGTCTGAATATAAGTTTTAGCAAGATGTTCATGCAAGGAAAAGTCAGAAATCAGCCAACACAGGGTGCTACGCTATATAGCATAGCACAACATAGCAAGGGAAAAACAAGCAAAGTTTTCTCATCACAATTTTGACAAAAGTGCAAATTAAATTGGTTGCTATGCTATGATATGCTACATAGCATAGCATAGCATATAAAATATGCAAATTGATAAAATGCTCCAAAAGTTAACCCCGCATGCACCAAGGCTTTCAGAAAAACCTAGTGACTTCAACGCAAGTTTTTTTTTCAAACCAGTGGCTATGCTATGCTATGCTACATAGCGTAGTACACCATAGCAAGCAACTATACTATGCCAATGTGCTATGCTATATAGCGTAGCATAGTGTAGAAAGTAGCTATGCTACTTCAATGTGCTTCATTTATCGCTTGCATTGTTGGCACACTGGATCCCAGCATGAGCAGTTTTGACAACATGGTTGCAATGTAGTAAGTTCACGATCGGTTTTGCACATCGCAGTACAGGCACATCGGCATCTCATGGATCTAGGACACATGGCATCTAGGCCTCATTTCTTGCTTGCTCCTAGCCCTATAAATACCCCAACGAGCAATGCTCAAAGGGTTGGCAAAAATTTGGGTTGGAATTTTTTTGCAATTGGTAGTTCAGGTTGGCAATTCAATTTTGCATCTTTGCGATTGGCAATTTGAGTTGGCATTTTTGCATTGGCACTTTGTGCATTGGCTTTTCTGCGTTGGCTTTTAAGTTCACATTCAAAAGCATAGTTGAGTCATTTTGAGCATTCTGGTCATTCTTGAACTCTCTATGTGCCTTCGGCATTGTACAACTTGTTATACATTTTCAAAAAAGACAAAAAATCGAACCCGTGACCTTTTAACAATGCATTTTCTTACCCTAGTTTATTTTGTTATCTTTTATTGTTATTGTACTTTGGCATTATTTTCTTTATTCTTGCATTTATTGATCATTGATTTTTGCCTCATGTATCTCGTACTTAAAACAACATTTATGAAAGGTTAAGTTACATAGATTAAGTCCCTGTCTTATCAACCAGACCATTTAGGGTGTCCCATTTCTATTTTATCCAGGATGGCCCTCACATAGATCCAGGGTTAAACTATTCACCCAAAAACCTCTCAGTGTTTCCAACCACCGATGTTTTTGATCGCTACAGTAGCGAGGATGCAAACCAACAAAATGCCCCAAGGATGAACTCAGCAAGTTCGAAGGCTTTCTAGCAAGGAAGACAAAGTTGCAGTTGCTTACTTGACCAAGCCTTAGATAGATGCTCTCAGCTTCTAGGTAAGACTCCTTTCAAGATCGCCAGCTATGCTATGCTATGCTATGTAGCATAGCACAGCATAGCATGTAGTTACTTAATCTATGCCAACATGATAGACAGCGTATGTAATGTAACACCTACATGGAGGCATCAAGATGTTTTCATTTAGCTCTAAAATTTTTTGGCAATGATCATTCTCACCTTGGCATCTCTTTGGCGGACAAAACCAACAAGATTGCTTCATTTTTCATACCCCTGGTCATTCCCCAAAATTGTTCCTACACTTGACCCTACTTGCAAGAGTAGGGAAGATGTAGTCCTAGAGCATAGGCTTCATTTTGCTTTCATTGTTGGTATGCTTTCTAGATTTTGGCACATGTAGTTTCAACGGTATGGTCATAGCGTAATCGGGTTCACATTCAGCATCACACACCTACATAGCACAGACATGCTTGCACCTTGCGGGGCCTAGGACACATGGTATCCAGACCATGTTTTTCTCCTACTCCTAGCCCTATAAATACACCTATTAAGTTTCTATCTGACAGACTATACCATTCATAGCACCCCATTTCTATTTTTCTCTAGCACGACCCTTACATAGATCCAGGGTTAAACTGTACAGCCGGCAACCTCTCGATGTTCCAGCCACTGACGTTTTTGGTCGCTACAAATTTTGGTGCTAGAAGGAGGACCTTTTGGTGCCATTTTTGCATCTTACAGGTAGTCCTGCACACTATCTGTACCCTGTCACCTACTAGCATAGACATGACACCCTTGTAGTTGTCTACACATCGTGTGATGCAGACTGGTCGCAACGATGGTTCCTTTGGAACCCAGCAGGACGAAAAGCCTCTAATCGCTTATTGATTTACGTGTTTCTCACTTACAATCTCTGTTCAATCACACAAAATGATTCCCACAACCACTGTCATTCTAACCTCAAACCTTGAGGTTCCTTTCTTGGTTCAAAACACCATAGGTTTCAAGCGATTGCCTAGCCTAGTGCTGGTGCCACGCCAGTCTCTTAGGCTTTGACACCTATCACTTGAGTACTTGGCGTAAGACACAAAGTGCTATGACTTCCTTTGTGTGAAGGTCCAAGCGAATATACTCTTGGATCGATAGAAACTTGAAGAAAAATACAACTTTGAGTTTCTCCACCAAAACAGGAGGGAGATAATCCCTTCCTCTGATGTCGTCATCCCGTTGACTGAAACGTATCAATGGATCTTAAACCAATTGATACGAGTGACTAGATCCAGAGAATGGGATAGAACGTCCCACTACAATGAGGTGTTCTAGGATGGATAGGAAGATCTAGACTCCTACTTCGAAGGTGGTGGCCAGATCTATGCTACAGCTATCCCTTCTACAACTGTCTTCCAATCAAACCCATTTTTCTCCTCTTTCCCCTTCACAATTACCATGAACCCACCATAACCTACACCTATGATAGCCATGGGCAGCCATCCTTTACCTTATATGTACCAACAAGGGGCCCTTTAGCTTTGTTCTTAGTTGCCCTTCCTTCTCAATCTGCCCCGGTAGCGTACGCAACATCAGTCATAGCTACACTACCATATGTTCATACTTTGCCCATGTCTCAGTCATACCCAAGCTTTGCCTTTAGTCCCTCATCTACACTTGTCCTACCACCAATGGCTAACCTAGTCTCAATTACATGTTGGGCCCCAACCCCATACTTACCTATGGCACAACCCCCTTAGGTATCGTACTATGCGTAGCCCCAAGCGCACCAGCTATCTCACGTAATACAACCCAGCACAGGGTTGTGGACCACCCCACCAAGCAGGAAACCTATCAACCCCAGAGTCCCATCCATGGCTTTCACATCAACAGCACAACCCACTGGGTGGTGGATGGCCCAAACGACATGATTCATAGGAGTAGCACCAATAGTGCCCCACATGGGCTAGGCCATTGCCTCTACATAACAATCCCCATTGGTGCACATGGCGGTTGCTCAAGTAGCCCCCCAACCATCTACAATGTTACTGGGTCTAGATCAAGCTTTCAGCTTATCCAAACCCTCACTAAGGAAATTAAATGTCTCAAAGCTACCGATTCCGACACGGTGTAGGTCATGGATTTCTACCATGATGATCCCATCAGCCTAGCTGTTCCCATGCTCACATTTCCCCCTGGGATGTCACTTCCCCAATTCACAAAATACAACAGTGAGGGCAATCCCAATGCACATATGGTAACATTTAGATCCAAATCTTTGTTGTTACAATAGTGGCCACACACCATAATCTATGTCTTTGCCATGTCTTTGACAGGCAAAGCTCTAGATTGGTACCACGTGCTCCCATGCACCTCCATCTCAACTCTAGAGGAACTGTTGAGTCAGTTCATGATCCATTTCAAGTATAACTTGAAACTAGAGGTCATGCTAGATCATTTGATGAGCGTCAAGAAAGACTCACTAGAATCTATCCAAAGATTCATATAGTAGTGGAGTGCTACCTTGAATGAGATCTGTGAGCCTATCGTGGAGGCCCATTTGTTGGCTATCTTCAAGGGGCTAGTAAATGACTTCATTAAGTCAAAGTTGTACTACTTAGGCCAGCACTCCCTCAGTCAAGCTTTTGCTTGGACAAAGAGCATCCAAGATGTAGCCAAAGCTAGTAAAGACTTGGCCTATGTTGCATACAAAAATACATACCTCAAAAAAGACAAGGAGAAGGGCAAGGCCGCAATAGCTATGGTGGTTGTTGTGGCAAACAAAGCTAAACCCAATAACAACACAGTAAAAAGGCAACTGCAGCAATAATGCCTAGCTCAAGCAGCATCAATCAGTCCTCAACATCAGCACCAGAGCTATCAACCCAGCCTAAACCCAACTTTGAATGCAAGGATCACTCCTGGTACACTTATTTACCTATTAAGCCTTTAGAACTCCTGAAGCAACTATTGGGGGTTGGGTATATTTAGCACAAGTAGATGTCGAAGGAAGCGATTAAGCATCATAAGTGGTATTGCAAACTTCTTAGGGACCCCTCCTTGGCCACGCCCAATGAGCCGCAAGTTCCTAAGAATTTCAAGCTGGAACAGTTCTGTGATTACCATCAACTATCCGATCATGACATGGACTACTTTCTAGCATTGAAATATGACATTCAATGCATAATCGATCATGGCAAACTTGTCTTGGATGAAAGTAGTCCTATTCACCCTGGAAACCAATCCATGCATGTTTACAAGGACCCCCTCAATGCCAACAACATAGGGTATATCATCAACATGATTGGCATTGATAGTAACCCAGAACCACCATAGCAACCATTCATGGTGCGTGTGCCTCAACATAGCGTGCCAACACCAACATTGGGAAAAAAGATGCCACAACAACAATTTGTCCTTAAAGTTCCCCCTTAGACATCTGCTCCTGCACCTTTCATACTCAAAGCCACACCACCTCCTGTGCCAACACCATAGGCACCGTTTATCATTAAGATGCCAAAATATTCAACTGCCTCTGACACACAACGCCAAGCAACAAAAACAGCCCCACAGCCCCCCCACTAAAAAAAATGGAAAGAGCATTTTGGCAGACAAGATGGCCAAGGAACGCACTGCTTTAGGTTCTTCCAAGCCTACCCCCTTGTTCTTGACACCTACGGTCCCCTCATTATCAACAATTGAAAATGTCGTATAGAAACAATCATCATTGTCCCATCCAAGAAAGCAAAACCCTCAACCTAAATCTCCCCCTCCTCGGGAGATTTGTCTCCTAGGAGGAATGGAGGAGGAGAAGGGTAACAAGCAAGATGGTGGGAAAGATCTGTTCAACACCCTTACACAAGTCAAGTAGGCTCTGAAACAAAAAAACACAACCTTGAGCCTATATGACTTGGTAATGACTTCTACTGTGCATCATGAGGCCATGGTTTGCTTGTTAACGTCTATACCAGTCAACAAAAACATGCTGGCAAAGGAGAAAGTGATTCATTTTGTTATGCTTCCCTCTACAGCCAAGGAACCATGGCCATCTAAGTTAACATTCCATGATGAGTCCATCAAGTATGACCTTGAAAAGGGTTAGGTGACAACAGCATCCATGTTCATTACAATTCAGGTCAGTCCGTGCAACATCCGAAAAATACCTATCGATAACGAGCCTGCTGCTAATGTCATCCCCTTTTCCATAGTGGAAAAATTGGGCTTGGTTGATCAAATCAAGCCCATGACGACATCTTGTCTAAAATCATTTAATGGGGCACATGTGCAGGTAAAAGAAACTATGCGCATCAACTTTCTGGTAGGGGACTAGTTCCCAATAAGCATAGTATTCATAGTGGTAGAAGAAATGCTTGGGTTCAACCTGATCCTGGGGAGATCATGGTTAGCCCAATTAAGGGCATTTCCTCTCCAATACACTAGGAGATTCACTTACCTTATGCAGGAGGGGAAGTGATAGTTAATGGCGATGAAGTGGCTCCCCAAGCCATAAACAATGTAGGAATGGAGCAAGAATCAAAGATTGAAATCACTAAACCCCCATTCAAATTGAAACCCATGAACAAGTTGAAACCAATTTGAACAAATCAGTAACATGGGTTGAGCTTCCATTTTAGGTAGTAGACGATGATATAAAAGAGTACCAAAAAAGGCCCCTCGGCCATACGCATCACCAAGCACACGATGGGTTAGGAAGCAACTACGAGAGTGATCTCTACTTGCATTAGTGTAACTGCTTTGCTACTTCCACCATGGTTACTGCTTGCATCAATGATACATCCACTGGTCACATTGCTTTGCTCTGTAATCATTGTTTACACTAGTGTTGTCCTCATTGTTTACATTGATCACATTACGTCCATTGTTTGCATCACACCATGGCCTGCTAAGGCCTAAAATTGGAAAAAAAAATTTATTATCACCTTACGATGGCCTGGAATGACCTTAAGCTACCACTATGGCCCGCTAAGGCCTAAAACTAGCAATTTTTTGTTTCATCACCCTACGATGGCCCAAAATGGCCTAAAACTAGCGATGACCCAAAATGGCCTAAAACTAAGACAAGAAGCTCCCAAGGAGCTTAAAAAGACAAAGATAAAAAAAATACAACACACTGGCCAAAATAAAATAAATATCTTCAGATTATATTCTTCATTCAATATCAATCAATAATGTTTACAAAAATTTTAGTAAATTCAAGGATAAGAATAAAATTTCCCGCCACTACAATATGAGTCCTCACCTGCATCACCATTCCTTGCTTCATTGGGTTTGGCATTTTTGTTTGGATCTTTTGCAACAAAGAGAATAAAAAAATCAATTAAAGCTACAACAAAAGCTGTTATAAAATAAACTATTATACCACAAAAGGTAACTAACCCGAGATGGCCCTACATCCATTTCAGGGGGTATCTAATCCATTCCAGCCACAGGATGTTGCAAGATTTCCTCCTTGATGATGTTGGCCCAATTCCTATCTCTCAAAACAGCGCTTGATGCAACCTTCTCCTTTTCTATAGCTTTCCATCTAGGTGGTCCTCAAGAAAAGGTGGCAGTGGTGGTCTCACCTGTAGGTAGGGTCATCTCCCTTTCGGGAGATTCACTAACTATCACCTGTTGCATGAACCTATCATAAGCCCTAGAAGCACCAATAATGTCAAGGAATAGCTCATGGGTATGCAGCTTGATCGAAGCATCCTGATATTATTTATGGAAGGTGGCACATTCTATTTTATACATATGTTTGTGATTCTTCTATGCCTTCCCCCACTTGTAAACCTTCACACTATAATCCTTCCAGTCTTGGTTCTTCTAGGCTAGAAGGTCCATTTTCATATGCTATTTGATTATTTCGCATGTGCCTTCATTGTTGCATTGCAAGGCCATCCAATATCTTACGTAGTTGATGATGGCTATATGCCAACTACCATCGTGAGTGTCCCGGGTCAACAAAAATTCATTCCTAGATTGGAGATTCCCCACCTCAGTAGTTAGATTCGCCTTTTCCTTCTCAAGTTTTTGCACCCATTTCCAGAGATCTTTGTTCACATGCCTGCACTCCCACAGAGAGTGTGTCGAGTACAATGCATATTTACTTGCTTCATTGTATATGTGACGAGGTACTTCAGTCACCTCCGATGAAAATTCAGGAACGACATTGACCTCAACCACTTACTTGGGATCCCACTTGAAGCAAGAGGCTACCAATCGCACACGAAAGGGCATTATTCACAATGACATAGTGAAATTTTAACAATGTTGAAAGCCTAGCATAACAACTTTAACTTACCAATGTCTAGATCGATCTACCTTAGATGATAGATCATGTCATCAACCATCCCCTCCATAAAAGTGAACTTGTCAAGGGTCTCAGTCCATGGTCAGAGATGGATCAAGAAGGGCCAAGAATATCAACAGTGATGTCTACTGCACAATAAAACATGTTAGCCATAGTAGACAGGACTACAACAAAGCTAATGAACAACAAAAATGACAATGTAAAGCTCCTACCCAGTAAACCCTCAAGGGTGATAGCAAGGGGGTCATCCATCAGCACACTATCAAATAAGCAGTCAAACTCACCAGCATCGAAATGGAGCCCCTCTCTTTCCAGCTGACCCAACATGGTAGCATCATCCTCAACACTCATATTCCCCTTTAATACTAAACCACACTCGACAAAAGGGTCATCAACAAGGGCCTCTTCCTGACTAGTAGGGGCCTTTTCTTTATCTGCCAAGGCCTCTTCTTCTATGGCTGGGGCCTCTTCTTCATCTTCCAGGGCCTCTTCTTCTACGGTCTGGGCCTCTTCATCTTCACCCATCACCCCTATTCCAGGGTCTAGAACCTCTTCCTCCCTGAAACACAACCAAATTTTGAGCTTAGTACTTCTCCAACAAGAATCGAGCTAACTCATGATGCTCCCCAGCATGATTAAAACTTGAGAGCCTCACAGACAGCTTCAAGCGGAGTCGAACTCAACAAGAAGCAGTTCCCTGGGACCCATAGACGACCACGGCGACATCTGGTATCAAACATGGAAACTTCGAAGATCAAGATACTTAGTCCTCATTGAGTATGCATTCACAGCATATACGCCCAGCATACATTCACAGCGTATACGCCCAGCTCACATGCCCAGCGTACACGCCTCACATGTACACTCAACATGTATGATTGACGTATACGCCTGCCATGCAACCCCCGAAGATGACACGGAAATAGCACTTCAAAGCAAGATTTTGTACAAAGCATCAACTCACACGAACAGAGAAATCATCAGGTGTTGACATCATGCATTCTAGAGTTCATGCGCTGAGCATGTACATCCTACATGCCCAGCATATACACCTGGCGTATATGCCTAGCGTATACATCCTATACGCCCAATGTATACATCCTATACGCCCAGCATGTACAAAGTGTATGACCAACGTGTAGCACAATGTATACTAATAAAAGCTCTCCAGAACCATGCCAGATCAAGGTCAATCAAGCTTAACATCCAAAGGCAGCATTCTCATGGCATCCGAATTCAAATCTGAAGGATGAGCGACTTCTTTTGTTCTGATCAAGTCTGTACACTGAGATCATACGTCCAGCGTGTATACACTGGCGTACAGCAATATACACTGGCGTACAGTAGTATACGTTGGTATGCAGCACACTGTACACTTGTAAAATTTCAATCTTTCACACTCAGTCAAGGAGCCACATGTCACCCGACTTGAGAGCCCAACACTCCACAGCCAATCATCCCCTCTTAGACCCGAGTCTAATGTTTAAACTTGTATAAAACCCCCAATTTTTTATTAGATTAGGGTTGGCAATTTTGAACAAACTAGAGACGCTAAGAAATCAGAGAGCAAAGCAGAAACCCTGTATGCTGGACCTTAACCCTGCATGTTAAGCATGCAGCCTTCACGGTGTCCCTGCAGTTAAACTAGTACACAATCATCCCTGCGCATCCACCAGGGCTCTTCGTCCGCCTTGTGTCAGATTCACAATTGTGTTACACTAGTGCATTGTGATTTCCAATCTCACAATAACATTATCACATCTGTTTTGCTAAGATCTATTGTAGTTTTTTTTGGTAATTATTGTATGCTTATTACTTATTTTCCTATACGTTTACGCTCCTGTACATTTACGCTCCTATACGTCTACACTCCTATACGTTTACGCTCCATTTTGCATTAGTTACACCATTTACATATAACCCAGCGTACAATATATTGGTGTACATTCGAGGAAATCCTTACCTGATGCGCATGCGGACCACTCAAGGTACTCTGTCGTCATTAATTCTAGCTTGCCCTCAAGCGAAGGTAGGGTCTTCAATGCATGACCAGGGATCTCTAGGTTTTTGTTTCATTCCAGTCGGAGACCGATGATTTCGAACAGTACAGAAAATGGCACTAAAAGGAGGGCACGAAACTACTTAAAACTTATTGTGCTCTCATACCCCGATCCTCCCAGACTCACACCACATCGACACTAAACCCAGTTCTGAAATTCCCGATTGGCATCCCGTTCTACAGAATTCCCAGCTTCTACGCTGCTTAGTATATGTTGTATACTATACGCTATAGACTCTGTCTACGCTGCTCAGTATACGTTGTACGCTGTATGCTGTAGACTCTGTCTACGTTGCTCAGTATATGTTGTACGCTGTACGTTGTAGACTCTATCTATGCTACTTAGTATACGCTGTACACTATATTGCTTACACGTTTTAACGTATACCTATATGCTGTCACTATCCACTAGTCATTGAAGCCTATACGCTGAGTTCCAATCCATACGCTGTACGCAGTGAACGTAGGTTTACGTCGTACTAAGTATACCAATTTTATATACTGTCACCATGTCGTATTCACAACTATTCATCATGAACACTACGAACCCCAACGCTACAACCAAGCCAGTCATAGGCATCGTGGGCATCATGGCCCTTTCAACAACCCGTAGTACAACCCATAGTGGGGCCTCGCCGGTCTCTCAGATTACAAGGGAGGAACCCATCGTTTAACATTATAACTTAGAAGCAATACAATTTCATATGCGTAAAAATACAAGCCATCTTAGCCATAGACCAAACTGAGATGGAGGTTAAGAGATAATATGAACTCTTCTATAGGGGAGGACATGAGTTCATCTCTTCCTCGTATGATATCATCCCTCTCCCAGAGCACTACTCTGAGCTGATCTCACAACTCCTCCTACAAAGGAGTCAGTCTCTAGACCAGTCTCTAGAAAATCCTTAATTGGAAGAGGAAGATGACTTCGTAGCTCAATCCGAGCACGAAGACTCATATCATACTCTTAGTCCACAGACCTATGAAAACCCGTTGATTCATCCAGCCACAGGAGAAGTTACGTCCCTCCAACCATTTAAAATCACCCAACCACAAATACCTCAACAAGAATCATCCACGCTTATCCATATTCCTCCCGTAACCGACATGCAACTCAACAAGCTTCCCCTTGCTATTCCCCCCATTGCAACAATACCTCCATTCTCGCAAATACAACCTCCTCAAAATGATGTAGGAGCAACCTTCCCGCCCCGAGTGATCCGGATGCCGCATGTAATACCGGCTTCTACATCCGCTCACTACATGCCACAAATCCTAACCCAAGGAGCATCCTTTACAACTGTAACCCAACAAGTTCAGGGGATTCCTACACAAAGCATGACCGGGCAATGGACAGCGATTGGTGCTCAACCGCATCAACCCCCCCCCCCCCCCCCCTATAACATACCACCTCACACAATCTTACCAGCTAACATCCCTCAAGTACAACCACAATGACAACAGCAACCCCTTACCTACAACGTGCCGCCTTTAGTACCACCTACTACAAATATTCCGCAAGTGCAGCCTCCAACCACACAACTTTCTGCCTTCCAGCCCACTATCCAACAATCTAACATGTATACCCTAGAACATCCCCAAACTGCTATCTCACCTAGTGCCCAAGACTGGGCTGATGCTAAAAAGCTAATGCAGGAGCTAACTGATGAGGTCAAACACCTCAAAACGGCCCCTGATGGAGAGCTGAAGGTAGTGGACTTCTATCACGATGAGCCTATTAGCTCTTCAGTTCCACCTCTAACACTACCCAAGGGTGTATCCTTACCCACATTGACTAAATATAACAAGGAGACAAACCCCAACGCTCACCTCATAACGTTTAGACTAGAATGCGCGCTACTTCAGGCATGGCCATATGCCATTCTGCGAGTGTTCCCCATGTCCCTTGCAAGGAGAGCACTTTATTGGTATTGGGCCTTGCCACGAAACTCAATATCTTCTCTGGAAGATTTGTTACACCAATTCATCACCAGGTTCAAGTATAACTTGAAGCCTGAAGCAACACTTGACAGCCTCATACAGGTCAAGCAAGCACCCCTTGAACTTGTCCAAAAATTCATCCAACGGTGGAGTGCTGCTCTCAATGACCTCCACGAGCCGATCCCGGAGACGTATCTCCTCACCATTCTAAAAGGGGCTGTCAACAATTTTGTCAAATCCAAACTATATTATCTCAATGCACGCACTCTGAGTCAAGAATTTGTATAGATTAAGAACATAGAGGAGGTAGCCCAAAATAGCCACGATCCTACATATTCAGCCTTTAAGAATCAACATAGTAAGAAAGATAAAGAAAAGGCTAAAAAAACTATAGCGGCAGTAGCAGAAACACAACAAATGAATGTGGGACAACAAAGCAAACCACATGTTGCCCTTGCTAATTATGCTAAACCTGCTCCTGTTATGGCACCTGAATCATCAGCATCACAAAACCCAACACCAGGTCATACAAGAAACTTCGAGAGGAAGGACCCCTCCCAATACACGTCATTGCCCATGAAGCCATCGCAACTATTTGACCAACTCTTGAAAGCCAGATTGATGAAACATAAATAGTTGTCCCTCGCAGTGATCCAAAGGCATGATCGGTTCTGTCAACTGGTTCAAAACCTAAGCCTGGCAATGCCAGATGAGCCCCTAGTACCAAAAGGCTTTAGAATGGACCATTTTTGCGATTATCATCAACGTAATGGGCATGGAACTGATTATTGTTTCACCCTAAAACAAGATATCCAACAAATGATCGACGGAGGTCAAATCACTTTTGATGAAGCCAACCAGGTCCAACCACAAAACCAGGCCATGGGCATATATAAGGATCCTCTAAATGCTAAAGAAGCACCATATGTAATTAACACCATCTATTTCAATAACGAACCAGAAATACCTAGCATTAACACCATACACTCTGATCATGAGCGGCAAGTACCTAAGAAACCATTTGTAGTGCATATTCCTCCCGCTATACAAACATCTGTGCCTCAACCATCATGCTCCCCACAGAAACCTTATGTCATCCAAATACCCCCCGTTGTAGCAACTTCTATCACACCAACACGTGAAAATGTACATGGTGTGCATACCTCCTACCACTACTACTACAAACACACAAACACCTCCTACTCGGCCCACTCCCTACGTAGTCCGAATATCACCTGCGGTCGTAACAGTGGAGGTACAACCTCCAGCCAGGCCAACTCCATATGTCGTTAGGACACCCGAATGTCTTGGTGACCACTAGTCCTCCACTTTGCATACACAGAATAAACCAACCCCTTATGTCATCAAGATGCCTAGCCACCCTGACACTCAACTGCATGCGACCATCCAACTGCAACCCCGCCCTACTCCATACGTAGTACAGGTTCCAAAGCAACCTGAGGTTCTGAAACCAACTATACCCCCATACCACACATGAGAATGCTTAGCAGACAAGCTTACACATGAACACTTCGAGAAGGAGTGTCAATGACTAGCCGTAGGACCTCCCAAGCCCACCTCGCTAAATGCAATACCCATGACATCACATAACAATAAACCAAACACAGGCTATGAGGATGAATCATTCAAAAAACATGATATGCCCAAATCAATGATCCCAGGTAAAAATGATAAACCAACTATGCATGAAATAAAACTGTTGGGCCTGATGGACCAAATCACTGCCGACAAACATATGCCCAAAAGTAGAGATCTAGCAACAGCTCTAACACAAGTCACGCAGGAACTTAAACAAAAAAACACTTCATTAAGCTTATACGACTTGGTGTTAACATCTCAAACCCATCGTGAAGCCCTAGTACGCATGTTAACTTCCATCCCAGTAAGCGAAGACTTACCTCCAAATGAACCTTCAATTCATGCCGTAATGTACTCGCCTCAAGGGTCAACTCCTAAGCCATTAAGTTTCCACAATGACAACATCAAAGTTGATGATAAAATGAGAGAGGTAACAACTACACCTATGTTTATAACAATATGAATGAATCAATTTAAGGTACATAGAGTGCATGTAGATGATGGAGCTACTACAAATGTAGTGCCATATCCCATCGTCGAACAATTGGGGCTCACGGAGCTAATTAGACCAACCACCACCACGTGTTTGAAGTTGTTCAGTGGATCACACGTAATAGTCAAAGGCATCGTGACTTTAGACTTTATAGCAGGGGATGAATTCCCCACATCTGTTGACTTTGTGGTCATTGATGAAATGCTAGGGTTCAATTTAATATTGGGAAGGCCCTGGTTATCCCAACTGAAAGCAGTCTCTTCCCCCATACACCAAGAGATTCACCTGCCTTATGAAGGTGGCAAAATCATTATACACGGGGAGGCTACTACACCTACCATCTCATCGTATCTAGACATAGATCAAGGCTCAGAGGTTAAGCTCGAAGAGCCTAAATAAGATGATACAAATGAACAACAAAGATGTACGCAACCGGTAGGCGATAATCTCTTAGACACAAACAAAAATTTACCCCACATAAAAATACTCAGGCCTGAAATCGTAGATATACAACCTCACTTAGAAACTACAACTGACACAAAAACCACAATACATGCAGAAGCACTGGAAAGCACCAATGTAGGAACCATCTCATCAGACGTCCCTTGGGCTGAATTGCCATTCAATGTGATCAGCAAAGGAGACGTTGAATACAGAATCATACCCGTTAATGCTGCTCCTAATGTTAAAATGAGAAAAATCAAAAAATTACTAAACCAATAAATAACATTCAAGCCTAAAATGACATTAAAATATCATGTCCACAATGACATAAAACTAGCCATAATCAGAAATGGTCGGTCTACCAAGAAATCCACTCGTATCACTTGAAACTTCCCTGGTTTACACATGGCCCGAAATGGCCTTAAACTAGTACGTGTGGCCCAAAATGACCTTAAACTAGTGCATGTGGCCTGAAATGGCCTTAAACTAGACCATCTACCTATACTTTGTTTTCCTCGCAAATCCCAGTTCATGGTTCGAATTTACGCTTTCATTATCGAGTTGTCAATAACAATCTTCGCAATTATCCTTTGCTTATGATTACATTCCTACTTACATTCCCACTTCGTGCATTCCACTTAAACTACAAAAACAAACCAAAATATTTTACATTGTCGTGTCATGTTTACATTTAAGCTCAAAATCCACAACAAAAAAAATGTGGAGAAATATATATATACATGTAGTGATGTACAGTTACACGAGTACAATAGTTAACTGATTCTATCCAATACAACTCAAAACATTCAATTTATGATTCACGGAAAAATGTGAGCCAGGATAATTTCAAAGCAGAAAAAAATAAATTAAACATCAGGGATGGGAGGGTCGTCCCCTTTAGACCTGCCGCCATCATGGGTCCCTACTCCACTATGGTCACCTTCTTGAACATCTTCATCACCTTGACCCTATAAAACTCAAAAGAAACAATCAACACAAGAACAAAAGAGAAAACTCCCAAACATTACTCAATGAAAAAATTTCATAATAAAAAAATTCTCACCGTAGGAGACCCTCCTAAACCATATTCCAGTTGACAGAAAATTTCCTCCTCTGAGACGCTAGCCCAGTCAGTCCCATCAAGGCCTAGGTTGACGTTCGCCAAGGCTTTCCCCTTGTCAACCGCTGACGATGTAGGATGTTTCAAGGGGAATTCACCCACAAAGACCTCCCCAGAAGTGGTCGTAATTACCCTCATGGGCGATTCCATCTCAATAGTTGTATTCTTAGCAAAGGTATCAAATGTAGAATGTAGACCCAGACCCTCTACGAACATTTCAACTTGACATTTTTCTATGGATACTTCCTTCAATGATTTCTTATAATGATGCTTGTGGTTCTTCTCATATTGACCCCACTTACGTACCTTGGAAGTGAAAGCCTTCCAATCCTAGCACTTGAGGTTTAGTAGATCTACCTGAGCCTTACACTCTACTAGTTTTCGAGTCAGTAATGCATGGCGATTGAGCAGGTTCCAATATCTAGTATAAGTGATCTCAGAAGTTCGCCAAGAACGATCACCTGTTAGCCTGGCCGAGGCAAACTCATACCGAGCCTTGAGATCATCATGTTCAACTGATAACTTGGAAACCTCTTTTTCCTTTGCTTGGATTTGCAACCATAACTGTTCGATGGAACGCCTATAGGTCCAAAGCGATTTGGCGTTATGCACAAGACCTTCCGCCATCTCGTCATAGACCGGCCTTGGTATCTATTCAACTTCTGGGGGTAGTGCAGGAAAACTTTCAATACTAACGGTCTCAAATGGATCCCACTTTAGCTTGGCTCCTACACACATGAAAAGAACAGGTATTAAACATTAGACAACGAAAAAGGTGTGTGAAACTCGAAAGCTGCAAAAGGCTCAAAACATTTGTACCTATCTCAGGGTGGGCTTGCTGAATACATTCAACCACCTCATCGACGATACTGGTCACGAAATCCATTTTTACTTGGCATCTCGGTCCAAGTAAATGGTTCATGAGTACGAGATGGGCTAGCCTCCATGGTCATTTCAGGGGGAGCCACTTTCATGGGCAGTTCCAATGACATCGTGGGAATTGTTCTGGTTTCAATATCTTCTTCTGGAAACGATAAAAATATAAGATTAAAACATCACGTGATGGAAACAACAATTCACAAAGCACCGCAATAAAACGAAAGGGAATATACTGTGTTCTCTGTCCCCTTCCCAGTTTGGAGGATCACCAAGGTCCAATCCTCCCTTAAGGAAGCTATTTAACATTTCATCAACACCATCTCGGTCATCGATCAATTCTGTCTCCGTGGTCTCCTCCGCCAGCTCTTCCGTCCCTTCCATCTAATCTTTGCCGACCTCTTCCTCCTTAATTATTAAGTCTGTTGGAACTTTCTCCTCCTCAATAATGGTTTTTAGCTCCTATCTCCTCACTTCCTGAGTCAAGTCTGAAGATATTAGTTTCATGTAAGTGGTCAAAACGAGAAAAATGAATAAGAAAAAAATGACAATACAATAAGTGCACCAAGCTTACTTACCTCAAATAGGAATTTTGAATCATATTCGCTTCACCCTTGGCTCTTCCACAGTTGAGGCCACCTCTGTAGGGCATTCGTGCTTCAGGATCTTCGATTTGGCTTTACCAATGGTCTCCTTGATGACCCATTTAGCTCTCTTTGCAGTGTAGGGCACATTGTCTGGTTCCAACCTCACACTGTCACTTGTATGTATTGAAGTACCAGATGACCCCTCTGTCGTGATGGACACAGATTCATCAATCCCCTTAGGTGCATCCTGGGACTCAGCTACCTCGAACAAATGGTTAATCCATGGACGAGATAATTGAGTACGATCCTGTAGAACATATTTATTATCCACACGAACCACTAAAAACTTGACCAAGCAGTGTAGATAACCTGCAAAGAATGCGAACGTAAAATGGGATTGTGCCTCAACGTTTGAACGTAATTGCACTATCTCCTTATGGAAACCTGACAACAAAAATTGGGCCCAATTATAGCGCATCCCAGTTTCTAAAATGGGACTCTTCACTTGGGACAAGGATTTAGGAAACACCTGTGCCCTAAACAAGGGATACAATTCATTAACTTCCATCACCTTTGACATCCCCTACATAGGGAATCCCTTGGAGCCCTTGGCAATGCCCAATCAATCTTCTAGCTCACGCACCATATGGAGCTCTTTCTGCGTCCTATCCAAAACCACATTCACGCCATCTGCCGGTACACCGAATAGGTCTGAAAAGAACTCGGCTGATAGATGGAAAACAATCTTGACACCCTTAATACAGGTGTTGTAGTAGGTGATAGACTTGTTGAATGAATCAACAATTCCAACAATTTCAGCTATGGAGACATCAGGGCTCGGGGTTGTAAATAACTCCATGAGATTGGCATCATCCAAAGAACGGATAATAGACGGCAGGGCATTGGTGTCCAACCATTGTTGTGCCTTGCTGATCTTCCCAAAATTCATTGACATGGTACTCTCAATTCACCCTGTCGTAATAGGGTACTCGCCGGGGGGAACATTAACTGTAAACAGAATTTAAAACCATAACACCAGTATTACCACCAGTAGCCAAACAAACACACTAAGGCATCTAGGAAATATCATCACTTACCTTTCGTCATGGACTTTGAGGTGCTAGAACCCAAGTTAGCATCACAAGGGAAAACTGGTCCATTGCGTGACTAATCTCCATGCAACCACCCACGAGCCGTGCATTGTGCAAACACCCTGGAAAATCATTTATGGAAATGAACAATGTCACCCTTCTTCTAAGCTAATACAGCTCCGTGAATGGTGGGACCCATCATGAAGGTCTCTAAAGCAGTATGAGTTAGTGAAAGTCCATCATCATTGATGCATATCCCATCTTTATCAACCTAGGGCCTGCAAAAGAACGGTTGTTAGAACAGGAGAAAATACTAAATGACAAAAATAGAAACGACAAACTAAACGACCTTACCTCTCTACCCTGTACACCATGCCAGGAGGGTTCTGAAATAATGTATGCGCACGCGTAGCCAGAAACAAGGTGTTATTGAGATAGTTAGGCCCTCGTGGTAATAAGTCCCACATGTGCAATAATGGACAAGTAGATCTGGGCCCTCCAAAGGGACCTTCCTCAATCGCAAGAGGCCCCTCTTCACTGTCCACCATGAAAACCATGATGCCATCCGAAGATCCTAGTAACAGTGCTTCAAGCACGCTCTGCGCCACTTGTTCACTTAGGTGTGACCATATCACTACCTTGAATCTGTCTAGGATGAAAGCAAGGAATTCAGAGGCCCCTTCCTTGAACCATACCCTATTGTTATCAATAGTCAGATCAGGGGTAGGTTCATCGATATCAAGGGGGCCGAACCATGCCAGTACCCCAACCAGGTCAACCACCAAGAGGAAAGGCTCAGGATCCCTGCAAATAACCAGAATTCCATGATCAATCAACTATACACCTAAATGAAAGAGAGAAACGAAATTCCATGTTGAAGGCAAATACTTTGAAAAAATCAAAAAACTGTTTACACTCAGCATACACGCTATCAAAAAAATTTGTTTACACTCAGCGTATACGCTATCAAAAAAATTGTTTACACTCGGCATATACGCTATCAAAAAAACTATTTACACTCGGTGTATACACTGTCAAAAAACTGTGAACACTCGGCATATACAATATCAAAAAAATGTTTACACTCGATGTATATGTTGTCAAAAAACTATGAACACTCGGCGTATACGTTGTCAAAAAACTGTTTACACTCGGCGTATACACCCTGAAAACTGTTTGCACCAAGCGTACAGATCCTGTACGCTGTGAAAACTGCTAACACCCAGCGTACAGATCTTGTACACTGCGAAAACTATTAGCGCTTAGCGTGTAGACTCTACATGCTGCGAAAATCATTTACACCTTCCGTACAGACCCTGTACGCTATGAAAATCATTTACGCCCAGCGTACGGACCCTGTACGCTGCGAAAATCATTTACGCCTAGCATACGGATCCTATATGCTACGAAAACCATTTACGCCCAGCGTGCAGACCCTGTATGCTGTGAAGCCCATTTACGCTCAGCGTACAGATCCTGTACGTTGTGAGAACTATTTACACTCAGTGTACAGACCCTATACGCTATGAATCTACGCTCAGCATACAGACCTTGTACGCTGTCAAAACTATCTACACTCATCATACAAACCCTGTACGCTGCCAAAATTGTTTACGCCAGATAAGAAGTAAAAATAAAAACAAATAACTGGGGTAAGATTAGAGCCTACCTGTGTGCCGATCCAGGCCACGATGGAATCCTTGGCCTAGGCAAACACTGCAACATGGCCTCACTTTCCTCCATGAAAGTCAAGTCGGGCCCCTTCCTCCCTTGGCCTTCTACCTCCTTGCCCTTGCCCATTCTGGCGTCCTGTATGCTAATCACTCACGCTTACGCTGGGGTTTGAGCCTCTATGCTCACGCTTACGTTGGGGTTTGAGCCTCTACGCTCATGCTTATGCTGGGGTTTGAGCCTCTACGGTCATGCTTACGCTAGGGTTTGAGCCTCTACGCTCACACTTATGCTGGGGATTAAGCCTCTATGCTTACGCTGGGGTTTGGTGCTTTACGCTTAAGCTGCGACTTCGGTTTACGCTCACACTCTGGTTTGATTCAAGTTCACGTTGACTCTGACAACTGATAGCCTTATGCTATATACAGTGCCGCGTTGATGCCGCCACCACTGCTGTCGTCACCTCGCATTTTTTTATTTAATTTTAATCAAAATTATCCAAAGTACAAAATATGGGAAAAATACAAAACAAAATGACGAGGTAATGAACACTACCACATGCTAATTCCCTCGTAAACCAATTTCGGTTGCCCACACTGAACATTTTGGCGCAAACTATCCAGTACAGATCGTACAGCAACTAGGCATCCCTAAACTGCCACATACGGCCCGGTAAGGCCTTAAACTACCACATACGGCCCAATAAGGCCTTAAACTGCCACATACAGCCTAGTAAGGCCTTAAACTGCCACATACGGCCCACTAAGGCCTTAAACTACCACATATAGCCTGGTAAGGCCCTAAACTGCCACATACGGCCCGGTAAGGCCTTAAACTGCCACATACAGCCTGGTAAGACCTTAAACTGCCATGTGTCCCAGTGCGATGATAAACCACCACCATACATGTAAACATGATGTACATTGCCAAGGAACACGTAACAACACCTACTAGCTCACTCTGCCCTCTATTTATTGGCAGGAGCAAGCTCGATGGATTGTCAGTGTTTATCCACACCATTGATCATCGATGCACCATACAGAAAGATCACAAGAGAAATCGACATTAATTCCATCAACTTAGGTACATCAACGAATGACACAATAATAGTCTCAATGGAACAAACACTAGACAGCTACAAAGGTATGACAAAATCCCTCAACATAGAAGCCGATAGCATCACTGAAGACCCATTGACTGAAACCCCCATCGCTATGCCTGATGGTGAAATCAAAATATTAAAATTGAATATACTATTACAACCTCAACTGGCCAAAGACATAGAAGATGTGCTTCAAGACAACATAAAAGCATTCGCTTGGTCTTACACTGACATGCCGGGGTTAGATCCTCGAATCGTCCAGCACAATATTATCCTTGATCCAAAATTAAGGCTAGTAAAATAAAAGGCATGAAAGGTTAAGCCTGAGGTAGCATTGGCAGTTCACAATGAGATCACCAAACTTTATCAGGCAAGTTTCATTCAGGCTGTCAACTACGCTGATTGGGTAGCCAACATGGTCATTGTCCCAAAAGAGAACGGAAGCATTCGCTTATGCATTGACTTCCAGGATCTCAACGTTGCAACCATAAAAGATGATTTCCCCCTACCCAGCATCGATCAACTTGTTGACTCAACCTCTAGGCACACCTTGTTATCTTTTATGGATGGCTTCCTAGGATATAATCAGATACGCATTAACCTAGAGCATCAGCTCCAGACAACCTTTATGACACCGTGGGGTACCTTTTGTTACACAATGATGCCCTTTGGTCTCAAGAACACTGGGGCCACATGTCAAAGGGCAATGACATTTATTTTTAGTGATTACATGTTGCACTCGCTCAACGACTATGTGGATGATATCGTGGTTAAATCAAAGACATCAGAACAACACGTACAAGATCTTGACTTGGTACTAAAGTGTTGTTTAAAATATGAGTTGAGACTTAACCCAAAGAAATGTGTCTTTAGAGTCAAAACAGGAAAAATGCTTAGATTCATAGCCTCAAAAGCAGGGATACGAGTAAACCCCAATAAAGTTAAGGCCATAACAAACTTAAAACCACCTAGCAACCTTACCGAACTCCAAGGTCTACAAGGTAGATTACAGTTCATCAGGCATTTCATAGAAAAACTAATAGACAAGTTGAAACCTATGAATCACTTGCTACGCAAGAGCATCCATTTTCAATGGACTTCACAGTGCTAGGAATCATTTGACAATATCAAAATAGTAGTTGTTCAACTACCCACAGTAATTCCACCCCAAAATGATAAACCATTTTACATCTACCTTGCCACTTCAGACTCATCAATTGCATCCATGCTTTGCCAAAAACAAGATGATGGAACCAAAGTAACTATCTACTACTTAAGCCATGAATTAGTAGCCCATGAGAAGAAGTATAACGAGGTGGAGAGGTCATGTCTAGCTCTTACCTTTTCCTTAAAGAAATGGAGACATTACCTCTTCCATAACCAAGTTAACATAATCTGCAAAGATAATGTGCTCAGATCCATCACAGGAAACATTTACGAGTCATGTAGAATAGCCCGTTGGAAAGCCATGATAGCTGAGTTTGACCTACACTACATAGCGCAATCATCAATTAAGGGTCAAGCCATAGAAAATCAAATGACTGCATCACCAACGCATGATCAAATAATGATAGAGCTAGAGTTCCCTGATGAAAATGTGAGTGCCATAGACATAGTACCTGATGACTACAACGCCATTTTGAACTTTGATGGAGCATCCACCTCTCGAGGGGGAAGTGCTGCCACCGTCATCACCTATCCCTCCGGGGAGATTCGATCCTTTGCTTATCGTTTCAACTTTCACTGTACCAACAATGTAGCAGAGTACGAAGGTCTCCTTAGAGGTCTCATGGCAGCACTAGCTTCAGACATCACACAACTTGTGGTCAGGGGAGACTCACAACAGGTGTTAAACCAAGTCACAGACATTTATACATGCAAAGCGCAACATTTACAACCATACTGTGACTTAGCCAAACACTTAATGAAGCAATTCGAGAACATGGATGTGCAACATGTCTCCAAAAACGATAATACCATTACAGATGCACTGGCCACACTGCTGCTAAACATATCACCTGACATGTTCCATATGTTGCCAAGCTCCATAATCAGTTGTGCTAAACCCATAACCGATGCTCTCGATACATTACCAATTGCATTCGTTAGTACAACACACGTGATAGAATGGTATGACGATATAAAAGAGTACCTTCTACACAGTGAAACACCACAACATCTAACGAATGCACAAAAAGACGTGGTACGAAAGCATTCTCGGCAATATGCACTGGTAGGGGACACATTGTGTCGTCGACCCTATGAAGGTATACTACTAATATGCGTTAGTAGCGCTGATGCCCAAACCATCATTGAACAAGTACATGATGGACTATGTGGAGGACACATAGCACCTAAAGCAATCTCAATGAAAATAAGACGCTTAGGCTATTATTGACCACACATGGAGTATGACTATCTCTCCAAGGCTAAAACGTGCAGTGTCTGTCAAAAACATAGTAATCTGATACATGTTCCACCAAATGAGTTGCATACAGTGCAAATCACCTGGTCCTTTCAAAAGTGGGGGTTGGACCTTATCAGACCAATAACACCCTCATCTTCTACAGGGCATCGCTTCATCATAACCGCTACAGAGTATTTCACGAAGTGGGTAGAAGTTGTTCCCCTTAGAAAAACCACATCTAAACACGTATGCAACTTCATCCTTGAAAACGTTGTGACTTGTTTTTGCATCCCCATGACCATCATCACTAATAATGGGCCACAATTTAGTAGTGCCAAAACCAGAACTTTCTGTGAAAGCCTACGGATCAAACACTCATTTTCTTCCCCTTATTACCCTCAGAGCAATGGGAAAGTTGAACCCACAAATAAAAATATCATTATAGTACTTAAAAAGATGCTTACCCAAAGCAAGAAAAGATGGCATGAACAGTTAGTGTACGGGTCGTGGGCTTATCGTACTACGCATCAGACTTTCACAGGTAAAACGCCATATAGCCTTGTTTATGGTTCAGAAGTTGTTTTACCCTTGGAATTATAGGTACTATCCTTAAGGATCACACTTTCCGGACTCCTCAATAAAGGGAAAAATAATGACCTATGCATCATTGACCTGGACTCGGTGGAGGAGGAACGTATACGTGCACTCGATCAGATTGAATGGTATCAAAAATGACAATGGCGACGCCATTGGTATGATGTTCATAAGCACCCTATCAAGGAAGGTGACCTTGTGCTCAAAGCCGTTCGGGAACACCTGGATAAATTCTCAGCCAACTGGGAAGGGCCCTACTTGGTAACCAAAGCGTACGACAACGGAGCATTCAAATTAGCTAACATGAAAGGGAATGACCTTGCAAACCCGACCAATCACTTGTTCTTGAAACCGTTCCACATTTGAGCATGGACTCAGGTATGTGTTCATCCTGCCATCACGATGGTAAACTGATACCACAGCTCGTCCTGACATCACGATGGTAAACTAATACCATAGCTCATCCTGGCATCACGATGGTAAATTGATACCACAGCTCATCGTGGCATCACGACGGTAAACTCATACCATAGCTCGTCCTGGCATCATGATGGTAAACTAATACCATAGAGTGTCCGTAATGACAATAAACTAGCACCTGTCCGGAACGACAGTAAACTTCCATAGTCACATTCGCTAGGGTCCGCCAAGACTAGAAACTGGCAATGTACCATCCGCCACGATGCTAAACAAGAAATGTCCAACGGGTCATGACATAAAACTAACCCATGATAATCAGCTATGACTATAAACTGGCAACTTCATCTTTGGTTCCTCGATCTACGGTTGCATCCCAACTTCATCAGAGTCGTTGCATCGCTCACCATTAGCCTATCCTAACAACGTTGCTGCTATTCATATACAGTGCCTAAAATCTCATCCAGTGCCTTTGTTTTATCAATAGCTGTTTAAGTCTAAGCTTGCTTACTCACTCATGGTTTTCTTGTCTTCTTGGAGTTGTGTTTGCAGGATGACACTCAGAGGTGTTCGTACAAGAAAGCACTTCGTCATAAGCAGCAAGGTGAGATGTTGTTCACAACACACATGACAAGACTAATCAAGCCATTTACTAGTACATCTCCCATTACATGTCCCACCTATCCCTCAACATATCCTACTTGGCTACATACCGAACACACCCAGTACAGCCCAAAACATTGAACATACTGTTACAACATGGCATTTGAGCATGTGCATAAGATGGACAAAAAAAATGTTCCATAAACCCTTGATGGCATGGCAGCTGCCTTGAAAGCAAACAATCATGTATAAAACAATCAAGTAACATCCCATTGCATGGCTTTGGCTCTTTGCCAACAGGTTCCCCCTAAACACTAAACAAGGGCCCTGTTCCTCCAAAGAATGCAACACATCATCATGTTGCTTTGGCTATGCCCACAAGTTCTCTTAAATACCAAGCAAGAGTCTTGTATTTCCAAAGGACGTACACATCATTTTTTGATCCCAAATATGCCAAAAATGGCAAGACAATAGCTATTTACGAAGATAAGCATAACCCGCACACATACCCAAACATCCTCTTCACTACGTACAAGCCCTTGATTGGTTACCAATCCCTACAGTTCCCATTTCCCTATCAAATACAAATTTCATTTCCCCAACCCTATGTACTATCAAACATGGTACGATGACGTCTAGCCAAGTGGCATAGGACAATGTCTCTATCAGGTTGCTTGTCGTGTTTTGCACTTCTTTGTCGACGCTTCTCAAGTCGATTCCTCCAAGTGTCAACAAAGAGGGGCCAATGAAACACCACCAAATTTTGAGCATAATACTTCTCTAACAAGAATCAAGCTAACTCATAATGCTCCCCAGCATGATTAAAACTTGAGGGCCCCACAGATAGCTTCAAGTGGAGTTGAACTCAACAAGAAGCAGTTCCCTGGGACCCGCAGGTGACCACGGCAACATCTAGTATCAAACATGGTAACTTCGAAGATCAAGATACTTAGTCCTCACTGAGTATGCATTCACAGCGTATACACCCAGCATACCTTCACAGCGTATATGGCCAGCTCACACACCCAGCGTATACGCCCAGTGTACATGCCCAGCATACACGCCTCACATGTACACTCAACATGTATGACTGACGTATAAACCCACCATGCAACCCCCGAAGACAACACGGAAACAACACTTCAGAGCAAGATTTTGTACAAAGCATCAACTCACATGAACAGAGCAATCATCAGGTATTGACATCATGCATTCTAGAGTTCATGCACTGAGCATGTACATCTTGCATGCCCAACGTATATGCCCGGCGTATACGCCTAGCGTATACATCCTATATACCCAGTGTATACATCCTATACGCCCAGCATGTACAAAGTGTACGACTAGCATGTAGCACAACGTATACTAATCAAAGCTCTCTAGAGTCATGCCAGATCAAGGTCAATCAAGCTTAACATCCACAGGCAGCATTCTCATGACATCCGAATTCAAATCTGAAGGACGAGCGACTTCTTTTGTTCTGATCAAGTCTATACACTGAGATCATACGTCCAGCATGTATATGCTGGCGTCCAGCATGTATACACTGGCGTACAACAATATACGCTAGCGTACAGCAGTATACGCTGGCATGCAACACGTTGTACACTTGTAAAATTTCATTCTTTCGCACTCGGTCAACACGTCGCATGTCACCTGACCCGAGAGCCTAGCACTCCACAGCCAATCATCCCCTCTCAGACCCGAGTCTAACATTTAAACTTGTATAGAAATCCCAATTTTTCATTAGATCGAGGTTGGAAATTTTGAGCAAACCAGGGACAAAAAAGAGAACCAGAGATGCTGAGAAATTAGAGAGCAAAGAAAAAATCTTGTACGCTGGACCTTAACCCTACACGCTGAGCATACAGCCTTCACGTTGTGCTTGCAATTAAACTAGTACACAATCATCCCTACGCATCCATTGGGGCTCTTTGTCCTCCTTGTGTTAGATTCACAACTACATTAGACCGGTGCATTGTAATTTCCATTCTCACAATAACATTATCACATCTGTTTTGCTAAGATCTATTGTAGTTTTTTTTGGTAATTATTGCATGCTTATTACTTATTTTCCTATATGTTTACGCTCCTGTATGTTTACTTATTTTCCTGTACATTTATGATCATATACGTTTATGCTCCTGTACGTCTACACTCCTGTACATTTACACTCTGTTTTACATTAGTTACGTTGTTTACGTATAACCCAACGTATAGTATATCGGTGTACATTCGGGGAAATCCTTGCCTAATCCACGTGTAGACCACTCAAGGTACTCTGCCTTCATTAATTCCAGCTTGCCCTAAAGTGAAGGTAGGGTCTTCTGTGCATGTCCAGGGATCTCTAGGTTTTTATTTCATTCTAGCCGGAGATCGACGATTTCGGACAGTATAGAAAATGGCACTAGAAGGAGGGCACGAAACTACTTAAAACTTACTATGCTCTCATACCTCGATCCTCCTAGACTCACATTGCATCAACACTAAACCCAATTCTGAAATTCCTAATTGGCATCCTGTTCTATAGAATTCCTAGCGTCTACGCTACTCAGTATACACTGTACACTGTACGCTGTAGACTCTATCTACGCTACTCAGTATACGCTGTACGTTGTACATTGTACACTCTATCTACGCTGCTCAGTATATGTTGTATGTTGTAGACTCTATCTACACTACTCAGTATCCGCTGTATGCTGTAGACTCTGTCTACGCTGCTCAGTATACACTATACGTTGTACACTGTAGACTCTGCTCGGTATACGTTGTACGTTGTACTGCTGACACATTTTAATGTATACCTGTATGTTGTCACTATACATTGGTCGTTGAAGCCTATACACTGAGTTCTAGTTCATACGCTGTACGCAAAGAACATAGGTTTACACCATACTAAGTATACTAGTTTCATATACCGTCACCATGTCGTATTCACAACTATTCATCATGAACACTGTGAACCCAACGCTACAACCAAGCTAGTCACAGACATTGTGGGCACCATGGCCATTCAACAACCGGTAGTACAACTCACAGTGGGGCCTCACCAGTCTCTCAGATTACAAGGGAGGAACCCATCATTTAAGATTATAACTCAGGAGCAATATAGTTTCATATGCATAAAAATAAAAGCCAGATTAGCCGTATACCAAACTAAGATGGAGGTTAAGAGACAATATGAACTTTTCTATAGGGGAGGACATGAGTTCATCCCTTCCCCGTATGATATCATCCCTCTCCCAGAGCACTGCTCTGAGCTGATCTCACAACTCCTCTTACAAAGGAGTCAGTCTCTAGACCAATCTCTAGCAAATCTTCAATTGGAAGAGGAAGATGACTTCCGAGCTCAATCCGAGCATGAAGATTCATATCATACTCTTAGTCCACAGACCTATGCAAACCCATTGTTTCATCCAGCCACAGGGGAAGTTATGTTCCTCTAACCATTTAAAATCATCCAAGCACAAATACCTCAACAAGAATCATTCATGCTTATCCATATTCCTCCCATAATTGACGTGCAACTCAACATGCTTCCCCTTGCTATTCCCCCCATTGCAACAATACCTCCATTCTCATAAATATAACCTTCTCAAAATGATGTAGGAGCAACCTTCCTACCCTGAGTGATCGGGATGCTGCATGTAATACCGGCTTCTACATACACTCACTACATACCGTGGATCCCAACCCAAGGAGCATCCTTTACAATTGTAACCCAACAAGTTCAATGGATTCCTACACAAAGCATGACCAGGCAATGGACAGCGATTGGTACTCAACCACATCAACCCCACCC
>MNCI01035832.1:1364-22864 GCA_015680685.1 Gnetum montanum
AATGCTGCAATGATGAAGTAATCTCGATCTTTATTGCCGGTCATGTGCGTGTCCAAGTACGGCACACTCGAATAAAGACACCGTACAATCACATTCACCACACTACGGGTAGACATGGGAAAAATTCTAACTCTGAAGGGATCAAACTGCCAGAGCTTCGCTACACTAAAACTGGGATCCCCAAACAAGGGAGATCTGCCTCTTATTTATAGACATGGTGGCGGACTGTGATATCGCATACGCGATATCGTAGGGAAGGACGCGATATCGCGGGGGATGCGATATCGCGTACGCGATATCGCGGCCGACACAAACTGTGTCTCATCAATGATATTGTATACAAATTTTTATGGTTTTATGTAACATAGACCTTATTTGATATGTTAAGCTTGATAGAATACATCAAATCTCTAACACCACCCCTTAAGCTTAACATAAAAAACAAAGATGTTCTTTACTATTCACATATCAATCCATGATTTTCATAGGTTAAGTCATAAATAACATATCACTTCATTATAAATTTTCACTAAACTACATAAACTAGAGATTCTTATTCATAGTCAAAAATTTTGAAGTAATGTTGTGAAGTCAAATTTCTTTTATATACCACATTTCAAAGAAATCAAAAATCATATCTCTAATTAGTAAAGTTATTACTACAAGTATAATATAAGGGAAAGCACTTTTTCTCTTCCAAAAGTATGTTATAAATCATTCTGGTAATTTGAATAACTTCTAAAATGCAAAGAAGAACAACTAGAGATATTAGGAGTAATTATCTACTTCAAAATAAATTATAACATAACAAAATAATTAACCATAGAAAAGAAAACACATGATTATCGTGGTAAATTGAAATAATTAACATAACCATCTAACACATGAGGTACTATAGTTAAAATATATATAGATATGGTATTTAAATAATATGAGTTATTAATTAATAAATGAGTTTATATTAGCATTCATTAAATTATTAAACATACTTGACAATGATTCACTCCTAGAATTTGGGATAGTTTCTTTCACTATTGATTCTTTAGAAGTTGCAAAAGGTTTGTGAGATGATGATGAAATGTTTAAGCTAATTCTTTGAATTATGGTTTATTAGATTTATTTTGTATTCCATTATTTATTTCATCATAAGCCACAAAAATTAATTGTGAAAACATGATGTTTACAAGTTGTAGCTCATAAGTTTTCTTAGAATTAGATATTAACAGTTCCTTGTAATGAGCTATGAAATCATCATTAATCTTCTAGTTTGATAAACTTGTTATTGCGGCATCCAACTTCTTTCTTTCTTCAAATATTTATTAACTCATTTTTCTATTTAATAAGATCCTTCATTTAGTTCTGCACCATGTCAAGATCTTCTTGGAGTTAAGATGACTTGTTTTGCATTGTTAATTTGTCTTCCTCCAACTCCATAGTTCTCACTAATAGTTTCTCTAGTCTACTTACAAGCTCGATCTTCAAACTAGAACTCATGATGCTTCTTATCTACTTTAGTGCTGCTAACTCCTAAGATTACCTTTAAGTAAATTTTAGTTCATCTTTGATCTCTCCCTTGTACTTAGCAAATACTTTGACATAATTTTCCTTGTCTTAGAGGGTAGTTGCTAAATGCTTGTTTAGTGCCTTTATTTGCACTAAAGTAGTATCAAACACTTGTTTATTATTTCTCAGCATGACACTGTAAGCATTGGCTTTGAAGTAATAACCCACTATAGTGTAATTCTTAATCATTAAATCATATAAAAGATTATTACTCATTACCATGGTATGAGTCTCTGAAAGCTTGTTGAGATTTTTATTCACTATGTCTTTGATTATTGAAGGAAATTCATCCTTGCTAATATGTATAAAATATTTTCATGTAGCTTAATTGTAAAGTATCTCTTCCATGAGGCTCTTCTCCATAGATGCCTTGAAGAAATTAATGGTTGCCTCTTGATGAATAACTTTATTCTCAAAGCTATAATGTTACATTACAATACACATCGTGGATGGAGGCATATAATCATACTTTAATTTACTTCATCCTTTAGCCTAGACATCAATGGGTTGACTAATTAATGATATTTCCATTATAGTTTGCTTAGTCTTTGAGAAGAGTTTCAACGATAAATTGGAAACTAACTTTTTATTTTTTCTTTCACTACTATGGTGACATTAGTAATGTTGGCATTCTTAAAAGCTTTTACAAATGTGGATAGGAGGTGGCCATAGGAAAAATGAAGGAATAAAAAATATAATATGAAAGTACCTGTCCCTTCATCTCCATCTTTAAAATTGAAAGCCAATCAAGATGTCTACCTTTGTTTACTATGACATAAAGTAGACATAACATAGGCCATGAAATAGCATTTTTTCTATCTTTCATGTGATCTAACAGGAAGTTATATTAGCAAGGCTAGAATATGGAAATTTTAGGTATGGAATTAAAATTTTGGTGGTGGTAGTGGTATAGGCCTTTTCCCATTTCTCTTTACTACTAAAGCACTTCATTAACCGATGCTTGGGAAAAGTAACTTTCTTTAGTGCAAGATCTATTTTTACCATCTAAAAATAGAACTATAAGAACCTCTTTTAACACCTAGAGAATCTCTAGTTCTTTCCTAGTTGTCAAATAAGCCAACTATTGTTGTAGGTTCTTTCTAAATTTTCTACTAGTGTGTCATCCTTCAACACCATAAAATCTACAAATGGTGAAAGACTAGACCTCTCCAATTCAACAATATGGTATGATTGTACTAATTTTATGGCCAAGATTAGATCAAAGTAATGGTATTGAATACTAACCATGGGGGCTAAATATTTGAGAAATTTCTCTTTAGGGAGGAATATATCAAGACTCTTTAACTTGTTAGCAATGACTTCAGAATGAGTGACAATTGCTAAGTAAATTTGACCTTTTTTTATTATCCTTCAATGCTAAACTAGAACCTTTATCATGGGGTTCCTCCCATGAACTTTTGACTATAGTGCTGTTAGTGGTGATGATAACAATGTTTCTAACTAGGTGTGCTTGAATGAAGTCAATGAAGGGGTTCTAACATCATGCTTCCTCTTGGATGATTCTTGTATCTTTCCATGCCCTCTACCATCGTAAACTATAATGTCAAAAAATTGTATGATGACCTATGTAAAACTAAGATTTTCAAGAAATCAATATACTTAACCACATTAAATTTGAGGTATGATAAGTAAACTCTTAGAAGTTCTTAACCATAGGAGGTTTTCAGTCAATAGTACTTTTCAAGTAGGAAAATATATTATAATTCTTATGTTTTGTTTTAAAATAATATTGGTTAGTATGAATTTGGTTTGAATGGTAAACATTTAATGAAATGTTTCTAGGGTATAATTTCCACTAGATCTTGTTTGATAATGTATGTTTTTGTAATTTGAATTTGGAATATTAAATTTACCATGTTATTAGCTTTCCATATCAAAACTTATTTTGTTTAGATTTAATTTTAACTCCATTTAGTTCTATCGAATTTCCATGATGTAAAACTAGGTTTTTTACAATTTTTTGGCATTTTAATATCAACATTTTTGACATTAGCAGCTCTTATGGTATATTAAAATACTTTGGAATATAGTTTTTCCTACAATTTCATAAAAATAAAAAAATGGAAACTCAAATAATTAGTTTTGAAAGATGGAAATTGCATAAGTAGCCCTAGAATGCCTGATTGGTGTAAGGACCTATAATTTAGCATTATCATTACTTAGACATCAATTACTAGACTTGGAACTCAATATCATTGGTTGATTTAGATCCCTATTTTTGTAGGTAGATCATTCATTAGTAATAACATATGAGACCTAGGACTCATTAGATAATGAATTTGGACTTAGATCATAATTTGACTACATTTCCCTACCATATAGGGTTTGAATTTGATTTATTGTTTTCTAATGTTTTTATTTATTTGCCTATGCATGAAGGATCTCACTATAATTTTGGATTGATTGATGAAGCTAGCAGAGAGGGAGATGATGAGTTAGTTTTAAAGAAACCCTGATGCATCACTACATCATTCACTATTTGTAGTAGTGAAGTCCATGTCATGTTGGCCTTTAAACAATGTCACATTGTGACATCTCATTCCTGGATGTCGTAAAAATATGAACACTTAATTTATTACATTCATTTTTTTCATAGAAAATATATGAAAATATTATAAATACTAAAATAATGAATTAATTGGCAAATAAATAATTTGGTACTAAAGAATTAAGTAAGGAAAATGGAAAAAATTATATTAATGGAAGAGAGTACTATAACACCTTTTTGGATTATCTTCCTATGCCACTTAAGCCTTAGAGGTAATTTGGCACTACCACCATGGTTAGGCTATCGTACCAAAGGGGTGATTAGTCCCTTTTTGTGTTGCTTCACCTAGCTCTCATTACTTGCCTCTCCAAGGTCCACAACTCCATGCTCGGCATGATCTCTAACCTCGACCTTAAATGACATAGGTCAAACCCTTTCCCAAGGGATACATGAATAGTCATAACTCCTAATAATGAGGTGCCCCTTCATTAGAAGGCTAATTACATTGTTTACAATTTTTTCACCCTTAACAAGGGATAGGACATTACAATTTACCCCCCTTAAGTATCTAGCTCATCCTCAAGTGCTTCCTCTATATCTAGCTGCTCAATGATTGCTTCATTGTTATGCTTCTTAGCTTTAGTTCCCTTATTTTCCTCATTATCATCTATACAAATAAAAGATCAAAAATTATAAACATAATTTATTACATCCATAATAAATTCAACCTATCATTCAATATCATGATGATCAAAAAGTTGGAGGTAAGTATTTAAAATAAAATCCCTGTTTTCCCAAGTCTGTTGATCACAATTTGACCATTGAACAAGTACTTTGCTGATAGTTTTATTTAGTAATTTCTTGGTTCATTGGTCCTTAATAGAAATGGGTTTAACTTAAAAGCTATCATTAGATTGTAATGGCAAAGTATTCCAATCCAATACATATGGTACATCATTTTCATGAAATTTCTTTAGCAAGCTCACATGAAAAACTGGATGAATTTTTAAGGTTTCTAGAAGATTCAACTGATATGCTACTTCATCAATTCTTTTAGATATTTCAAAAGGTCCACAAAATCTAGGTGCTAATTTAGTATATTTTCCCAGCTTAAGAAAAATTTTGGTAGGTTTTACTCTTAGTAATACTTGATCACCTACTTGGAATTCTTTTTTAAGTTGATGTTGATCTGCATATCCTTTATATTTGTCTTGGGTAGCTTGTATTTTTTTTTAACCCTTGTGATAATGTTTTCCATTATTTTCATAGTAGAAGAAATCTATTTTTAGTATAGAACTTTTTCCGCAAAGATAATGTCTCTAAACTTTCAGAGCATGAACAATTGCTAGTAATGTGACAATGTTTTACTATTACTATTACTATAAATGTATGAAATCTATTTTTAGTATAGAACTTTTTCTGCAAAGATAATGTCTCTAAACTTTCAGAGCATGAACAATTGCTAGTAATTCTAAATCATGGGTTGAGTAATTTACCTTAGCTCATAATTTATGAGATTCATAACATGCCACTTTATCTTCTTGTGAAAGAACTACATTGATTCCTATTCCACAGGCATTCGTGGATACTTCAAATGGTAGATCTTCATCCAAAATTCTCAAAATAGGTGCTGTTATAAGTAGCATATTTAATTTGAGAAAAGATTCCCTACATTTTTTATCAAATTTGAACACATGGTTCTCCTAAAAAAGGTTAGTTAATGGGGCTACCAAGGTGGAATAATCTTTAATGAAATGTCGATAAAACTTGGCTAACCCTAAGAAACTGTGAATTGTTGTAACATCTTTTAATTCAGGCCAATCTTCGATTGCACTAATTTTTGCTGGATCTACTTGCAATCCTTTCTTGGACACTATATGTCTTAAGTATAAAGCTTCTTCCTTAAAGAGTTCACATTTACTTAATTTAGCTTTTAATTGATGTTCTTAAGAATTTCCATTGTAGTTCTCAAATGTTTGATGTGTGCTTCTCTTGAATTAGAATAAACAAGTATATCATTCATAAATACTATAACAAATTGATCAAGATATTCACAAAAAATATTATTCATTAATGCCATAAATGTTGCAAGTGCGTTAGTTAATCCAAATGGCATCACAACAAATTTGTATGATCCATATCTAGTTCTAAAAGCAATTTTCTCAATATCTTTCTCCTTAATCCTTATTTGGTGATAACTTGATTTTAAATTAATCTTTGAGAAATAACATGCACCTATAAGTTGATCAAATAAATCATCAATTCTAGGTAATGGAGAAGTAATTTTAATCGTCACTTTATTCAATGCTCTATACTCGATGCATAATCTTAGTGTACTATCTTTTTTTTTAACGAATAAAACTGGTGCACCCCAAGGTGATACGCTAGGTCTAATTTTCTCTTCTTTCAATAATTGGCTAATTGTACTTTTAATTTTCTTAATTCCAAAGTAGAAAATCTATAAGGAGCTTTTGAGACAATTTTTGTACTAGGAAGAATATCAATGGCATGTTCAGCAGTTCTTTTTGGAAGTAGTTCTCTAGTTTTACCAAATACTAAATCTTTATATTCCTTAAGTTCATTTAAGATCTCAACACTTGAAAATTTCTGAGGTTGGGTTACTTTAACAACCAACATTGTAGCACCTTTTTTGACTAATCTTTTAGCTTACTTAATATTTATCATATGAATTTTCTTTATTGTTCCTACCCTCCTTAGAACCTTGACTCTGTCAGTGGTTGGAACTTTTAAAATATGAGTTCCAAAGTGGGAAATAACATCAATTTTTTGCAGGAAAGACATTTCTAAAATTGCATCAACATCACCTAGTTCAAACTCAAAAAATTCATCAATGAAAGACATGTTTTGCAAGGTAAAGTTAATTTCTCCATACCTGGTATGTTTGCTCATAGTTGTTCCATCTACTAGTTCTATCTTAATAATTTTCTTAGAAGGTAGACTTAATTTCAATAAATTAATTAACTTTGGAGAAATAAAGTTATAACTGGCACCATTATTAATCAAAAATTTAATTTTTTTACCTTCAATTGAACCTTCAAAAATTAGTAAAGCAAACTAAAATTTACACAAACCTAATTTAGTTGATGTAGATATCTTCTTGATGATTGTGGTAGTGGTTGGAATTTTTCCTTTGTTCATGTTTGGATTTGGTTTCTAATTTCTGATTTGGTTGGTCCTTTGTATTTTTGTTCAAAATTTTGGGAAATCTCATTTAAAATGATCTTCACAACAAAAGAAACATCTAGACCTTGATCGAGCTTTTTTTGTTGATGTATCCTCTATCGTTGCTTGTAGAAAAGTGATTTGATAAAGAGTTGCTTGTTGAAGTGTCACTCATATCTGATTCGATTTCTCATAATCCTTAGAAATTCTATATACTTCATCAATAGTTTGAGTATTATGGGCTTGTGTTTGGGAATGTAATTGAGCATGTAGTCCTCCAATGAATTTTGAAGCTAATTCTCCATCATCTCAATGACTTACATACCAAGAAAGATCACAAAATTCCTTGTAGTAATTATCTACAGATCATCTTGCCAACCTTTAGGAATCAAATCTCATTTTACACTCTTTGAGAAAAGAATTGGGAATAAATTTCTATTCAAAATCCTGATAAAAATTAAGTCAATTTGTAATCAAACCTTGAGATCTTAGTCCATTCCACCATATTGCTGCAAATTCTCTTAAATAAAAGGAGATAACTTCTAGATGTTCATGGCTTGACAAATTCAACATATCAAAGTAATTTTTTATTATATTAAGCCAATCCTTTACCTTAGCACTCGATGCGAGGGCTCCATAATAATGATCTAATTTTACTTTCTTAGCATGAACTTGTGTCAATGATTCTCTAGGTGGATTAAACCAGTTCCCATATCCTTCACCTTCGATTTTAGTTCTATGGTCTACAAGATGGATTTTGGTATCCTATCCACTAATAGGTGGAGGTTTTGTTTGTTGTGGATTCCTAGTGGAAGGTTGATTTTGATGTTGTTCTCTAGGTAGACTGTGGGTAGGATTGGAAGGTTGAATAAGATGGTCGGTTAATTGCTTGATGGAGTCTGTAAAGGAATCCATCTTTCCTTGTACTTCTGACCATTTATCCTGTGAATTTTGGGATAATTTCTTAATTTTTTTAGACATATTTTGCATCTCTATCCCAAACCCTTGGTTTGAGTGTCAAAGTTCCTCTTGAACATCCTTGATCTCATTAATTTGATCTTCAAGGCATTCATTCGATCATTGACTTGGGCTTCCATTTCTCTCCAATTTGTTTTGAACATCGGTAAGTTGAAGAAATTAGGTATGTTGAGAATCCTTAGCCTCTATGGCCATTTTTATGGGATTCAAAATTGTTTAGTCAGTTGTGGAAGAAGGTGAAACTATTATGGATTTCTCATCAAGTGACAAATCCTAATTATTTTGGGACCAAAATCAATGAATTAAAAGATAATTTTCTATAATCTAAAAGCTAAATCCTACCATTCCATTGAGTCCAAAAGGTTCAAATCTATTGGAATTGGTTTTTTTTTGGTTGAAAATGGACTTTGGATTCAAAATTTATAGTCGTTTTATCTTTTCTCAATTTTCACATTTTTTGAGACTTCCTGAGAGGTCACCCATCCTAGTTCTACTCCACGTGTGAAACTTAATGAAAAAATTTCTATTTCTGTTACTACTGTAATGCGAATTTGAATTTTTGTAAATAATTGAGCACATATTTTATTTAAACTAACACTAACAGGTGAATTTTTTTTTTTTTAAATTCTGTTAGTTGATGGGAATTTCAAAATTTTTGTCAATTGTCAGAAAAAATTCAATTTTTCCATCAATTGATGGATGACTCATTTCAGGGTCAATGTTGTGGCTAGAAGATGGTGATGGGTGGCACAAAAGGTAGTGATGGACAGTGTGGGAGGCGATGATAGATGACGTAGAAGGCAATGATAGGCAACATGGAAGGTGGTGATAGGCAGCACAGGAGGTGGTGATGGACGTTGTGGAAGGCAGTGATGGGTGGTGTGAGAGGTAATGATGGGTAGTGGAGAGAAGGTGATGATGGCATCTGTGGTTGTAAGTGAGGTGCGATTGCAGGCAATGCGTAGGTGTAGGCGATGCATAGTTGCAGCCAATGACAGTCCTATGCAATGCAGGGTGGCAGGCTATGCAGTAGTGGCAGGGGCACAATAGATGATAGCGATGAGGGACAACAGTGTTAGTAGCGACGCAGTAGGGGACAGCAATGGCACAAGTGGCATAGTGGGACGTGCAGGCGATGATGGAAGTAGTACAAAAATCGTGGTGGCGCAGGCGTGATTTCTTCTACCCTTATTTTGGGGCTAGCCCTAAGCATCAAACTTACAACCATAGCCCTTCTGTGGCTGGTTGTGATTGGATGTGGCTTAGCCACAGGCCCTAAATTTTTTATTATTATATATTATTATTATAATTATATATTTTTATTTTTAATAATTTAGGGCTTAGGTTTGAACCTGAGATCCCTTGTTTGAAATTTTTTTTTATTTTTTTTAAAAAATCATTTTTATATTATTATTTTTTTAATTTTAAATTTTTAAACTAAATGTAAATTGAGAATGACCTCATCTTCCAAACTGTAAGTCAGATTTTGATAAAATTGGTGGCATTGGAATTGTCTCGAAGAGTATTTCGCATTAAACTATAGATAACTCTATTTTAGTGAATCTAAAAATCATAAAATCCAATAAAGTAAATATTAGCTTTTAAAATAAAAAGTAAATGTTAACTTTTTCTTTAAAAAAGTATACGTTAAATTTTATTAAATCTTTTGTTATCTTAAGTTATATTTTCTCTTTGCTTTTACTAATATTTCTATGATTATATTATAAATATAAAAAGTAGGATGATTTACTCATCACAACTTAATACCAGCAAAAGATTGTCAACAAAGAAGCTTGAAGATTTTCTATTATAAAAGATTCATGGCTCCCAAACATCAAGCTTCACCTGAGGCCCCTTTAGGTAGCAGCTCTTTATTACCTAATATTTTTTTATACCAAAATAATGTCCTTACTACTTCTAATTGGGTTCGTAGCTTGCTTGGAAGGGATGGTTTTCAGTTCCTTACCACTTCTAGGTTGGCTAATTTACTAGTTTTTCTAATTTTTAAACTTTCCCAATGCAAAGGTATTCTTTTGGAGTGGTTTGAGCAGTATGATAATAAGAAAAGTACTATTTTTCAATTAATTTTTGAAGCAGTAACGATCCTTTCTCTTGATATTAAAGTAGTCTTAAGCTTTCAGCAAAGAGAGGATTTTTTGATTCCTTCAACTTATTCTCAACAATTTAAATCATTTTATAAGATGGAATTATCCAATTATGTTACTAATTCTGCCATTCTCAAAAACCAATTTTTTCATAAAGATTTCATTAATGATGCTCACTTTGACTTATGTCTATTCATTAATAGCAAGGTTCTATGGTATAGATAGCAATCCAATGTTAGTTCTTATTTTATTTTCATACTTCATGATGTCATAACTAGCAGGGTTTATGATTGGTCGATGTCTTGTTTCTTTGCTTGGTATACTACTATGACTGAAATTACTATTGGCCAACAAAATCCTTCAAAATCCTATACTCTATGTTGTATACCTTTGATCATGTGTATGATCCTAAGTTATGATCATCCCAAGAAATTTTTTACTTATTATAATCCTTGGTTGTGCCCTGAATTTTTTTAAGATGAGAGGGTTATAAGGAGTAATATTATGGATGTCAAGAAAGGTCAAATGGCTTTACAGGAAGCTCAAAGTTAGGAGGAAATCAGTGAGGTATTTTCATGTTTTTATTATTTCCTTGTTTGTTGATTATGTTTTTATTTTATGTATTTGATAGTGCAATTTGGGTTGTCAAATGAACCAACGCAGAGTGCTAAAGTTGCATAGGTTGAAGAAATTCAAGGTACTTTGGCCTTTGGTATAGTTCAATCACAAGAACAAGTCACATTTTCTACTTCCAAGGTATATATTTAAATATAGTTTACCTAGTTTTATGTCTTATCTATATTTTAATATTTTTTTATTTTTCTAATAAGTTTCTTTTTGCGAAGGCAATGTATTGGACAAAGTTCTGGTGGTCCAGTAATTATGAGATAACCAACCCAATAATAGGCTCAACAACAATTCCAACCAACTCAACAAAGTTTAAGACATGATAAAAGAAAGTAACTAGAGGTAAGTTTTAATTATTTAAAGGTTTGAATACTTTCCTCTTTTCTTGTATGAAGTTAATTAATTTTTTTTGGTTGTAAAGGTCTATGAAGCAATAGTATTTTATCCAAGAGATGGATAAAGCTGATGTAGGTGCTACTTCTACGTAGACTCCTATTCCACCACCGTCTAGATCACCACTCATATCTTTTTTTCCTTCGACACTTAGAAGAGATTCCCTTCCATAGGTAGTACCAACAATAATTTTTAAATATATTCCAGTGGTTTCTTCTTTCTCTATCTCTTATTCTTTTTATTTTATGGGAAAGATAGTGGTGGCTACTAAAGAAGAACTTATCCTTCTTCAATGTATTAATCAACGAATCTTTGACAAAAAACCCTATTCTGTTCTTGAGGATGTTTATCATCTATGGGAGTCATAGTCATGAAATTTCAAGGTAGATTATGATTTAGTACAAGTTGAAATTCCATCATCTTGGCATCCAATTCCTAAGGATGCTCTAAATGCTATAAAAAATCTAGATTAACTCTTAGGAGAGTTGAAAAGTACAACATGTTATGCTTACCATTTGGATACTCATGCATGTTTCCTTCAAATTGATAATGATTGATTTCAGGTAATATATTTTTTTTCTCACTTTTCTCTCTTCTCTCTTTTTTCCTTGTTTGTTGATTTGTTCATAACTCATAATTTAAATTTTGTTTCTACAGAGAAAGGAGAAGGAATGGCAAAAGGACATGGATGATTGATCAATACAGATGGATATGTTGAAGACTCAACTTAAAAAAGAAGAAGAAATTAGCAGCTGTAGCAAGATGTGCAACTGAATATATCAAATAGTTATGTGATGGATTGGCTGGATGTAAAACAGTGCTTAGCAAAGTAGATGCTACCACTGAAGAAAGGGAATCCCAATTGAAGATAGTTATAGATATTCTTGAATCATTCAGTTGTAACAAATAATTATAGTTGCCTTTTATTTTCTCATTCTACTTCTTTCCCCTATTCTTCCTTTTCTATATCTTACTCAGATGTACTTCCTCTCACTCCTCTTGATTATAAAATAATAAAATAAAATAATATTTTCCTCCATATTGTTATTTTGCCTAAATGTACTTGTGTTCTATGATAACAATAAGAATAAAATAAGGTTTCTCTTCCACTTTGGTTTATGAATTATGGTTTTCTTTGATACCAAATGTGACATCTTGTTCCTAGATGTCGTAAAAATACAAATGCTTAATTTATTACATTCACCATTTTTGTGGACAATACACTATAAATATTATAAATACTTAAATAATGAATTAACTGGAAAATAAATGATTAGTACTAAAGAATTAAGCAAGAAAAATGAAAAAAATTTATATTAATAGAAGAGAGTATTGTAATGCCCTTTTGGATTGTCTTCCTATGCTACTTAAGCCTTAGAGGCAATTTGGCATTGCCACCACAGTTAGGCTGTCCTGCCAAAGGGGTGATCAGTCCCTTTTTATCTCACTTCACCTGGCTCTCGTTACTTGCCTCTCTAAGCTCAACAACTCAATGCCTGACATGACCTCTAACCCCAACCTTAAATGTCATAGGTCAAAACCTTTCCCAAGGGATACATGAATATTCATAACTCCTCATAATGAGGTTCTCCTTCATTAGAAGGTTAATTACATTGTTTACAATTGTTTCCACTCTTAACAAGGGACATGACGTTACACACATGGAGGGGGAAGGGAGTAGGAAACTTTGGGTTCTTCACCTTGGCCAAATGATAGAAATCAAGATAATATTTATGATGATCTTAATATCAATAATAAAAAATATAAATAATTGTAGCTGATACATATTATTATTTAGATTTGGATTTGAATAAAAATACACATCTTAACTTTGACATATTGAAACTAAGAGTAGGTGCTAACTTCAACAAATTGGGGTTTGGATGATGATGGAATTTAATTTCTACATTTAATCATTCTAGGAATTACTTGTGATTTATTTTCCTTACATATTATTTGGATTCACTTCTTCTCTATTTTTACCTCTATGTTATTACAAGTATGAGCTTTAAGCAGTAGTTGGAGAAGAAAAAGTTTATATTATAATTTAGATATTATAGCATTTATTTATGATAATAATTTAATATAATTTGCAAGGTTGTATTGTCCAAAAGTGTTTATGCTCTATAATTTTTATGTCCTTTAGTTGGTAGTATGGACTTTATACTTGTCTATATTTCATTGTAATGTCCTACTAACTAGGCTTAGGATAGAAAGGTATTACTAAAAGAATAAAATAAATTTATAAAAGGAAAAAAGAAAAGAAAACATTACTCCAAAAAGTCTTAAATGCTAAAAAACTTAATAGGAAAAGCAATATTCATGCTTAAAAATAGATATATAGTAGGAGAAAAATGTTGAGCAAAATGAATAAAAACATTGAAGAGTAGTGATAATATCCCTATGCGTACAAAACCTAACCTATCCACTAATAAAAATAGTTTGAAGCCTTATTGTCCAAGCTAAAAATAACATTAAGAAGATAAAAGAAAAAAAAAACCTGAGAGAGATATACAAAATTTACCTAACATAAAAACTATATGATTAGTTAAATACATCAATAGCATTGTTGAAATAAAATTCATAACCAAGTTAGACCTATACTAAAGATAGGTAAAATACAAATACTAATCCTCATGATAAATTACATACTATAGAAATCCTAGCTGAAAATTTTAGCTTAGAAGAAAAATAATAAATAAATGGTAACTTAATATCTAAACTAAAATTGCTCTAAATAAGAATCTAATATCAATTTCTCCATCTAACTCCTCATCAAAACTAACTAGATTACCAAAAAGGCATAAAAATTCAAAGGGAATCACTTCTAAAATTAAGTAGGAAAAATAAGCTAAAAAGTACCCCTTTATGGATTTTGATTTTAGGCATCACGTAGTTAGATAGTCATGCATAAGGGGTAGCTACAAGTAAAAAGTTAGAACCAAAAAAATACAAACATTCATAGGTTAAATAAATAATAATAACCAAATTAAATATCAAAAAGAAAATAATAGAAAAGAGGCTCAATCATTGCCTAGTAAATCCAAAGAAAATCAAAATTTAACAAATGATACTTACTAAGACAGGTAATTTGCATAAGTATCTAACCCTTTAACAAGAAAGATGACATGTGTAAGCACCACAAAGAAATATGACACTTATCGAAAAAGGTGAGCTGTATAAGTATCTAGTTCTTTACCAAGAAAAAACCTCATGTAAGCATTGCAAAGATTGTCAGAAAATCCATCAAGAAAGATAATCCATGTAGGCATTGCTAATCCAAATTCAAAGACAAATAATTCAAATACCAAAACATAATATACAATTTAACAAATAATTCCTGGATGGTGGGGAGACATGTCCAAATCACTTAATGAAGTCAAAGAGAGGTTTAAAGCTAAGAAAGATGTTGCAAAACAAAGATTATAAGATGGTCAAAAAATGCTAAGATTGAGAATATAGGTTCTAATGGCTAACTAAAAAATTATAGAAAAATTATGAAAATGGAACCTAAGCTCTTAAAGATCATTCTAAGTTGCTATAGATCTAAAAATTTCATTAGTTTCTATTTTTAGACTTTCAAATATTTGGGGAAGCCCTTGAAGCTACATTTTCATTATTTTCTTAATTTTCATTGTTTGAAGATTAGGGATTACTTTACAAAAGTTTCTTGGGTTTTTATGCTAGAGTTAATGATCAAGTCAATTTATGTTTGATGGGATGCGATATCGCATGGGCCATGATATCGCATACGCGATATTGCAGCCGTCGCAATATCGCATCTCTCGCGATATCGCTTACGCGATATTGCATCCTCCCCCGCGATATCGCGTACGCGATATCGCGGTGCACTGTCATATCTATAAGTAAGAGGCGGCTCTCCCTTGTTTCATCATCCTAGGCTAGAAAGTAGGGAAACTCTGGCAGATTGATCACTCCAGAGATAGAATATTTTCTAGGTGCCCGCAGTAGGAGTCCTAAAGTGAACGGATCTTTATTCGAGCAAACATTGTACCTGAACACAAGTCTGTGTACGACCACTTTAGGACCACTTCGAGCACGAGCGTTATGCGTGGTGATCCCAGCAACGATTAGCATTTGGTAGTCATGGTTGCATCGGTTCAGGGTGTGTACGGTAAGTGGGAATGGATGCTGATGCAAGGTTAATTCAGACTTAGTTAGTTAGTTAGAGTTAGTAATTAGTCTCTTCAACCCTTCACCTCAATAGCATAGGAGATAAAACATAAAAGACTATAAAAATCATATACCTCAGACTTACTTAACCATACACCATGACAAATACAACTAAGTCTGGGAAGATAATGAATAATTAACCTTAAGTGTTCCATGAGGCGTGCAGGCACTTAGTCTGTGGAGTTCGACCGGATCACGTGTGTTATGCTCGTATTCGTATGGTTGAGTGTAGGGGTACCTTGCCACTCATCATAAGTGCCGTTGCCGGGGACTAAGTGTTTGTGCACTAAGTAGAACATAGGAAATTACTCACATCATTGGGAGCTTAAACAAATCATTAGGGTTAATTAAACAAAAAAATTATATAACGGTTAATCAGCACACCAAATTAAATACAATTTCTTCTTCTCACAAGAGCATTACACCACCTAGGGACAATACTAGAGACAGTTGGCAATCTAAAATGCATAAGCTAAATTTTCTAGTTCCTCAACAATATAGGGTGGAGTATACTCATCTCGATGAGTATATTCCCAATTTTACTTTTATCTTCCATCAAGATGAAAAGATGCACTGGAGGGATTTGCAAAGTAACATTGTGTTACCTCTAGATCATGCAGTTCCCAACATGCTCCTCCGTGCTTTGGCACAAATCAGCATGACACAGCTCTATGCTGAATATGTTGTGGCAGATTTTAACATAAGGGATTATCATCCCACAGAAGCACAACATATAAGGGACTCAAGGCAGGAGAGCCAAGATACACTGTTGAAGGGCAAAGAGGTCCTGCACGTCCTAAGTGAAATGGGAGATGATGAACCACTCATAACAGGTTCCCTATCAAAAGATGTTCCCCCTCCTAATGATAGTGAGGAGGTGGGGTATCAGAACCTACGATCCAGAATACACAACCCTAGTTCTGATCCACGTGAACACCAACTGTTCACTAAGGGAACAACAACACATGACAAGGATGGACACGTAGATCGTTATCATGATCGGGGTCGAAGCCACAGAAGAGAAGGTAAGAAACATCGTCATGGTGATGGTTCTCCTTCTTCTTCTCCGTCTTCACATCACTCATCCTCTCCTTCCACATCTGGGTGCAGTCATAGAGAGCATAATGGTAAGGATAGAGGTAGGCAAAATGAGAGACCTCGACAAGAGAGTCAAGAGAGAGGACAAGGACATGAATGAAGGGAAAGTACAGAACAATGTAGACATCATAGGCGTCATGAAAGAGATGATCATGACGAGCCCCTACTAGCCACCTGAAGCATGCTAGATATAATGGAGGCAGTAAGAATTCCAACAAGGCATTTAAAAGATAGTCAGATCAAGCGTTTAGACATGAACAATATCCCATGCTTTAAAGGAGGATACAATGCTGATCTGCAACATCATTTACAGGCATTCCACGATGCCTGCGCCTTGTAAAACATAAAGAACGAGTGGCAGAAAATTAAGTTATTTCCCAAGACACTCACCAAGGAAACAGAGAGTTGGTACCAATCCTTAGAACTGGAAACCATTAGGAGGTGGAGTACGATGTTAGAACTCTTCAACGATAAGTATCAAACATACTCCAGAGTGTCTAATTTGCATAAGTAGATCCAAGGATGGAAGCAAGCTACTGATGAACCCTTGGATGCTACCATGGGCCGCTACTACACATTGTTACATCGTTTCCTAGGCCATGGTTACGCACAGCGGGATCAACTCCGTGACATTGTAGATGGGCTAAGACGTGAGACTAGGAGAACCCTTGGGACTTATGCCCAAGGGAGATTATCAGAACTTAGATCCAATGAGATACATCGCTTGTTGGAACAAGTAGAAAAAGAAGAAGATGAGCTATGAAAAAGGGAAAGTGCAGAAGAATATAACTGTGATCCCTCTCTTTGAAAGAAGGGAGTGAAATTTTGCGATGAAGAGGATGAGTCACCACTCAAAGAGTTAGTGAACAAAAAAACCTTGCCAATTCAAAAACTAACAACCAAAATATCGGCTAAGGTAGATCAACTATGGGATTTCTTAGACTCCAGACTTGCAACTGTCTTGAAAATCATAGAAGAGTTTAAGGAGGAACGAAGTAGTGACAAGAAAAAGAAAAAGCGGAGAGATTTAGGCCCTGCACATAACAAAGGTAAGGGAAAATTTACTATCTTCGATGAGGTTGTGAACTTAGACACAGATGACGATGGTGGAAGTGAGATCTACCAATATGACCATCCTAAGGGATGTTTTTCAATCATCTCACATCTACAGGGGTCTGGGGTGTATGCACTTAATCCAAGACTTAACTAATGGCAAACACCCTGAAGGTTACCTTATCCTCAAGGTACCCTAAGGCAGTTCCACCAATTGTTAATGTACTATCCAAGTGGAACTCCACCACAACCCATCAGACAACATCAGCAGTGGAAATACCCACAGTCATGGGGGATGCCACCGCCGAAACAACAATACCCTTACCGAAAACCTGATTCTTATGGATATTATGTGCAGTAGCCAGTTTCTCCAAGTGACTCTATGGGTCACACAACTCCCCAACATCACTACCAAGTTCGAGAGTACTTTAGGAGGACTCCTTCTCCTTCAGGAGGCACCCCACATACTTACCATCCTCCAACTACATCTGCACCTCTTCCACCTGTAGTTCCCATACAACCTGCTCCAAAAATGCAAGGGAAACTCCCCACTCAACTGCAGCAATGTAACACTATGAGAGCTGTAAACATTCAACTCGCTACTGGTTCTGACAACCATAAAAAGAGAAGGTCTTTCTTCAGAACTAGAAGCCCAGACAAGCTCTCACAACAACAAGTGGTTGAGTCTAGGTACACTCCTCCAACATACAAAACTTTGGAGCACCCTTCCGTCCAACAATAGAGCTGCACGCATACGGTTATGTTAACACATACCGTAACCGACTGGATCAAGGTAGGCCACCTTCCTAGGAAACTCTCTAATCCTGGAAGCCCCTTAATCTACCTCCAAGTCACTAGGAATGAACCACATAAGGCTCTTCTTAACTCAGGTTCTAGAGTCAACTTAATTTCACAAGAGATGTATCAAGCCTGGAACCTGCCCCAACTTAAGAAGAGCAACATTCAATTAGAGCTGGTAGACCAGTCCATCACCATTCCCTTGGGATTGGTGGAGGACATCATTACCACTATGTGTGGTTGGTCCTACCCAGCCAATTTCTTGGTGATTGAAGTTGACAACAATGAAGGGGACTTCCCAATTATAATGGGAAGGCCATGGCTAAGTACGATAGACGCGTAGCTAGGGATTCGTGATCTTTCCTTGGAGATATCAAAGGTAAACATTTATGGAAAGATCGAGAAGAAGAGAGTTCCATGCATCACATATAGTGACTCAGATGGTGATGACATGGAGGAATGCTCAGCATCTCTTCCATGTAATCGGTGTGCCCAAGAAATGCAAATTCAAAGGGGCCTGTATGTAGCAATCACACAAGTAGTAAACACCCCGTGGTTGACAGCTAGTCGAAAGAGCAACCCAATATGCATGAAACGAATTGAGGAAACAACTCATGCTAATAACGAAGGCATAGACACATTGGAATATGAGCATCGCCAACTTCCACCCCTTAATCTAAGAACATCAGTTGGGAGAAGTTGGGCACTTCTACGAAATTCAAACAAATGCTCATTATTTCAGATCTCTACCTTACAATTCAGTCATGGGGGAGATGGCTACCTATGCTAATCATTTGGGGCCCTCAATTCTCTTTAGTTTTTTATTTTACATGTTTTTGTTTTACACATTTATTTTACAAGTTTTTGTTTTACACATTTTTATTTTACACATTTTTTTTGCACGTTTTTTTTTACAAATTTCTTTAACTTTTCTTGTTTTTGTTTTTCAACATCGTTATACTTTTCCATTTTTGTGTGTGTTTGTGTGTGTTACCCATCCTGTAAGTTTGTCACCTAATAAGTATTCTTCCTGATGGTCTAAACTATTTTCATATTGGTTGCTAATGTTTGTTTTTTACCTTTATGTCATGATGTTGATACTAAGGTATGTTTCTTTTGATATGGTAGGCAATGAGTTCACTTCATCCATTCATCCACCAGTTTCTATGGTCTCTTTTGGCTTGGAAATGTACATTCCCTTTCTAATAAGAACTTTAACGAACCGATGATTGGGTATTTCTCAAACTAAGGAAGGACTCAAGGATTGGAAAAGGGTGTGACTTCAAGGGAACTTGATGCATTTGTGTTGACCGTTATCTTGGGTGCTTGGATGTTTTCTTCTTGAGTTTTCTTATCGTTCCGATGTCACCCAATTATCGGAAGCTGAGCAATAAAAATAAGAAGTCTTTGCATGGTGTGGTTCTCATGCATAAAAACACAAAATAAAAAAAAATAAAAGAAAGAAAGAAAGTTAGAATTCAAAGCACATCCCTTAGATGAAACAATCCCTTGGGCTACAAGCACTATGTTTCCTCTAACAAAGGCCCTCCTCGCTTCCTATTCTCTCATCATTCGTTTCGTCGGAATGGTGGTGGCTCTTGGGGGAAGCATTCTTGTTATTCAAGGGGATGGATTAGTCAAATGCATTGATGTGAAGTCACTAGATATGGTTGGTTTGAGGCCGGAGTTGGAATGAGATTTGCCAAGTCACATTAATCATGAAACACACAAGGGGTTGTACACCACCTTGTTCTTGGGATTTCATTCCATTCCCTTCTCTCCATTGTTCACCTCATTGCCGGTTGTATCATTAATGTATATTTTGGTTGATGCATTTTTTTCTTTTTGGTAAATTCTCGTGGTTAAGACTTTAACTCTTGTTCCAAAGGATAACCCCAGAGCTACGGACTCTTCAAATGTGGGATTGTTAGGGAATTAAGGGCATGCGCCTACTTTGGGGAGGACTCACTGACATTCCTATTTGGTGCATCCATTAAATTCTTTCCCCTAACATTTTTGCAATCCATTTCATTGATGTCATAGTTGTCCCTTTTTATCTATCTTTCTTATTCCTTTTCTTTCTCCATTCTAACGCTACCGGAGGTTCGCGATTAGTCATGGGGGTACGGGACCCAATTTTTTTGATTTTCTTCTAACCCTTACATCTTCAGTAGTCATCAATATTATATCTCCAGACCCATAATCAGCCATACCACAACTCAGCCAATGGACTTACACCGAAGCAAGGTATCAATTGGATTGAAATTCATTTACCCTTGCTAATATAAGACTGTGTTGTGTGTGTAGATGGCGATCATGCAACAACAGACCAGATTTGGAGGGAACACTTGGAATGGAGCGATGTCAAAACAACTATGCAAGGAGCAAGATCGACGGCACGCTTACGGATGGACAATGAAAGGCACAATCTTGGCTTTGGCAACAGCAAAACTTCTTTCTTTCTCTCTTTCTAAAGCTGCTGAATGAGGCCTGATGTCAATGTAATAAGGTGTTCACCCTTGTTGTCATGAACACCAGTTTTGTTGTGTCTTGTAATGATGATCCATTCACATGTCATCCCATTAGTTCCATTGAGTCAATAATCCCATACCTTCTCGATATTATTGTAAAGAACTTGAGGATGAGTTTTCATTTAGTCATGGGGGTATGATGGGACGTGATATCGCATGGGCCACGATATCGCGGCTGTCGCGATATCGCATCCTCCCCCACGATATCGCGGTGCACTGTCATATCTATAAATAAGAGGTGGCTCTCCCTTGTTTCATCATCCTAGGCTAGATAGTAGGGAAACTCTGGCAGATTGATCACTCCAGAGACAGAATATTTTCCATGTGCCCATAGTAGGAGTCCTAAAGTGAACGGATCTTTATTCAAGAAAACATTGTACCTAAACACAAGTTTGTGTACGACAATAAAGAAGAGCTTCTTGGATAAACCTTGCAGTGCATGGAATAGGCTAATTAGGATTTTATTTA
>MNCI01035832.1:23146-45389 GCA_015680685.1 Gnetum montanum
ATATAGGTATGTCTGGGAAGACAACAAATAATTAACCTTAAGTGTTCCATGAGGCATGTAGGCACTTAGTCTGCAGAGTTCAACCGGATCGTGCGTGTTACGCTCGTATTCGTATGGTTGAGTGTAGGGGTACCTCGCCACTCATCAATGTTGCAACCTTACAATGGGGTCATGATGGACTAATAATGGTATCTTGAGCTTCATGCTAGTAACTTGAACAACTTTGTCTTCTAGGCAATCATTGTTTGACATCATTCTAGGGATCAAAATGAAAATTATAAATTAAAATCCTAATTATACAATTGAAAAATTTTCTAGCATGAAAATAGGATTAAAATGAGGTAGAACATGGTCAAAAGATTATTTAACATCTTACGCATGATAATAAATCCTAGGAAAATCCTAGAACTTAGAAATATAAATAAAATAATCAAATATAAATATTTAAAATTTCAACAAATAGTTGTTGAATAAAAAGATATAATCTAAAATGATGCATACATAACAAAAATACAAAAAATCCATAAATCAGAGCAATCTACCAAATATATCCTACTTGAAAGACAACATTGCAACAAAAAACCTTCACATGACTGTGATCTTTCAAATAGGGCTCAAACCGAAGGAAAAATTATAGGTAAATCATGAAATCTAAGAAAAAGCTAATTTAGATCTAGCTATTCTCTAAACTGGTAGTGTCTCCTTCTCTAGTTCTACCTCCTAGATATCAGCAAAGTAATTGGATGATCTCTCATGGAATGGTTGCTAGGTATTTGTGCTTGGAAGGATATGAAAGGGTTAGGGAAAAGAGGTAATATATTACAAAACTAATAATAAAAGAAAAACATAATTTTTAAAAATAATATTTTAACATGAACTAATACGTAGTATTATCCTAATAGGTGCATTTCCTAAGGATAATCTAGCAGCTATGTCTAAGCCTAAACTAATAAGAAAATCTTAGCTCAAAACATAATTACCCAAGGGATTAACATGCGGCCCTCTAAAACATAAGCTAAAAATAAAAGTAAAAATAAAAATATATGGAAAATAAAAAGTATAAAAGAAATAAAAAGGCACATAGCTTGATGAAAGAGGTTACTCTAGCAGTTATTCTAAGTATTAGAGTAGTTACTCTAATTATTAGAGTGGTTACTCTAGCTGTTATTCTAATTATTAGTGGTTACTCTAGCAGTTACTTTAGAAGTTATTCTAATTATTAGAGTGGTTACTGTAGCAGTTACTCTAGCATTTATTCTAATTATTAGAGTGGTTACTCTAGCAGTTACTTTAGTAGTTATTCTAATTATTAGAGTGGTTACTCTAATTATTAGAGCAATTGCTCCCAATTCTATAAATACAGTGCCTAGGCATACAATTGGGAGGAAGTATTTTAGCAATCAAGTAGCAAAACTCTTGTAGTTTGTTTGAAAGTTAGAGTATTTTCCAAGTGCCCGCTGCAGGAGGTCTAAGTGTGATGGATCTTTATTCAAGCATTGATGTACCTAAGCACACCATTGTGTTGGCAATAAAGGCAAGCTCTTTGATTCATCCTTGTAGCACTTGAGATTTTTTTTCTTACGCATTTCTTTTTATTTTATTTTCTTATGCATTTATTTTATTTTATTTTATTTTATGCACTTTACATTTATGTTATTAGCACAGTAATTCATTTTGTTCAATTAAGAAAATCATTAAATTACACAAGCACGACCACTTTGAGCATGCATGTAATGCTTGGTAACCTAGTAACGATTAGCGTTTGGTAATCTTAGTAGTGTTGCATTGGTTCAGGGTGTGTATGGCAAGTGGGAACGGATGCTGGTGTTAGGATTAGTTAGAACTTGGTTAATGAGTAGTTAAGTTAAATTAGTCACTTAGTTAGCTCTCGCCTTTCCTACTAGCACAGGACATAAAAACATAAAAGCTATAAAAATCATATGCCTCAAGCTTACTTAATCATACAATTGTGACATATAGGTAAGCTTGGGAAGACAATGATCAACCAACCCGTCCTTGTTCCACAAGGGCACATAAGCACTTAGTCCTTGGAATTCGACCGGATCATGTGTGAAACACTCGTATTCATATGGTTGAGCGTAGGGGTACCTTGCTGTTCATCATAGCTCCAACCATACAAATATAGTCACCAAAAAAAGGTTGATAAAGTATAAGACATAGGCTAGTAAATAAAATGCTAAGAGATCAAATCACAAATATAGCAAGTGACAAGAGGTATCTAAGGTAACATTGGTGTAACATTGGTATAGACCTAGCTTTACTTTACTCTTTATTAAGTTTTCAATGTTAATTTTAGAATATGTTATTTGAATAACATTTTGTATCAAATTTAGCTGAATGCCTTAATTATATTATGAACACTTCTTTAATTTATTCTAGATATTTCTATTTTGACTTAGAAAATAGAGGCTTTGAACTATTATTAGAGAACAAGTTAGGTTTGATATACAAGGGGATGTTAACATTTACTATTCAAAATTTTAATTTTATTCTTTTGAAAGTTTTGTTTTAATCACATTTTATATTTTTGAATCTCCTTTACTCCTATATTATTTGAATGTCTACTAATTTATCTATTAATTTTTATTATGTTGTGTTTTGTTTTCTAAGTAATACCTTGTTAGCCTAAGCTAAGGTTACTTGGGTATTACAAGTTGGTACCAAAGTTGAAGATTGATAATAATTCTTAGAATGTGGAGCTAGAATGTTGTTAAGAAAAGTCTTCAACAACCCAAATAGGGAAAACCCTAAAGAACCTAATAGGAAAGTCTCACAAGATGGAGAATTTTCCAAGCATAATAAATTATCTATGTGTAATGTTCTCTTATTTGAGTATGAAAGTTGCATAGTAGAAACATGTTGGTATAAAAACCATTTATGTTAAGAAGTGAATTAGAAATATTAGAAACTTATTTTGATAAGATATTATATGTGTTTTCTTTATTTATCTTATGATTGTGTCAAAGCTTTTCTAGTACTAAATTTGAAAGTATGATTTTTTTAAACATTGAATAAGTGTCACCACACAATAATTATTACTTTTCCAATACATCAAAAAAATATATGTTAACTAGGATGGAAACCTAAAATAATATTTAGTTCATGGACATAGTAAGAAATTGTTCATGATTGTTGTAATCTTTTACATCAACATTTTGATTCTAGTGCTTCTATTATTATTCCAAGAGTAAGGAGTTGGCTACAACCAAACGACATTAAGAGATTGTTGTTTAAGTGGTAGCACAAAAACAAGGGATTTTTGTTTGATAAATTTTCAAAATTTTCATATTTTAAAAGATTCTAGAGTCATGAACCATTTATAACTAAATCAACCTAGGTATTGGATAGTGACCTTTATGTATGTTGATGAGTGGAAGCCTTTTCAAATAACCTAATTAAGGAAATATATTCAAGCCAAGATATACCACTTATTTCAAGGTAATTAATGATTATAATAATACAATGATTTAATATGGTATTAATATGATATGGATTATTAATAGTTCTTGAAAAAGTTAAGTTGTAGTTGTAAAACAAAAAACTTATGCTTTTTAAGGGATTCTAAAGTAAAGAAAAACTAACAACTTGATGTTTGAATTTTGCTCTTCCCTCTAGTTGGTTGTTACACTAACTCCTATATTTTAGTAGTTGAAGAAGCTTTACATTCAATGAGGTGGAGAATTAGGGATTTAAGTGGAATAGTGATCTTACATTAGTAATCTTGAAGAGTGTGATGTGTTTTCTAGGATGGCTTTATTATTTAGATGTAGAGAATGTTTTGATTATAAAGATAAAATCTTCATAATTCAACCTCCTTATGGAGGAAGAAGTGGGAATCTAATCATGAAAGTATAGGATCAAAATTAAGTTAGTCATAGCCAAGATTTCTCAAACAGTTACATAAATGAGATCATTGATGTTATATGATTTTAGTGTATGATGTGATTAATAAATAGGATAGATTTTAGTGGTCTATGAGTTCTTGGTTGTATTTAAGAAGGAACTCCCTATTGGTGACCATTTGGACTCCCTTCTAGTCACCAACGCTATTGTTCCTATCTTAGTGGCTAAAATCACTCAAGCAAGGGTTCTTTCAAACTTGAATTTAAGTGCTTGCTAGTTTCTAGCAACACTAGGGTTTAGGTACCTCCAAATAAGACTCAGTGGTTATATGAGCAATGTGTTTTTAGGTTTACACTTACTACATATATTATTCTATGTTACAATTTTAATAGTAAATCACAATTTAATTAGGAATTCAACTTTCAAATTCTATACTATAAGCCAAAATAATTTCAAACTTTATCATAGAAACATGGTATATATGGTATTGATCATAAGCTATGTATAACAATCATTTCTTTCATTCATTATTTAGAAATAATCCTAAAAATTTGCTACCACTTTTCCTTGGAGAAATTCCATAAGAAGGATTGGAAACAGAGAAAAATTCAATGGGTTTATAGCATAAAATAATAGGATTAGATGAGATCCTAAACACTAAAATGAGATATCACCAATATGAAAGAACACTTCTAAATATGAAGTTATTTTGATTAATTAATGATAAAAAAAATTATTGAATCCTTGGCTAAAACAAGTAGTTCAAATAATTCCAAGGAACAAATGCAAGATGTGTTATGATTTTACCAATATCTAAGCCACATTGATGAAAAGGAAATATAAAGATAACTCATAGATTAAAGACAAAATATAAATAAAATATTACTTTAAAATGCCATTACAAAATCAATAGTATCTCCTATCTCTTTTCTAACTCCTCCCCTTCCATATTTTTACAAAAATTTCATGTCTTTTTATAGTCAAGACATACAAGAATTAATTATAACTACAAGAAGTTATAAAAGATAGTTATCAGGCTGAACTTTCGACCAATCCTTTCGCAAAGACATTTTTAATGAATTGCAAATGTGCTAACCATTTCTTAATCTCTATTACAGTGGGAGTTTCTACCAAGAATTCTTTGACATGTTCATCTTCTTGTTAAACCATGTGCCTATAATAACTTTTCTTGTATAATAGTAACAATGCTTTGGCCACTACCTTCATTTCAGAAACAGTAATTGATTTTACTATTTTTTCTTCTAACTATTTACCATCATTTAATTTTGTGGTGTCAATGGCATTAGTTATGTTCTTTACTCATAATCTTGGATATCTTGCAATGTAGTAGTAAGATTTGACCCAACTTTCCATATCCACTCAACCCGGTGCATACCATGACATCATTAAGAAACAAGAATTCTAGTTTAGATAACTGATCCCTTTTAGCATTGGCACAATCTCCAAATTCATGGTCTTAGAAATGTCTTAATCAAAAGATTCCTTTCTATCTTCAAGTGTATTAATAACAACCAAAATTATTTTTGCTTATTTTTTCATGACCATTAACTCATTTGTGAAAAATTTAAAATCAACCTCTTACTTCAAATCATTGGCTAAGATTTTGTTATCTTTTCTAGCTAGTTCTTGTTGTAATTCTACATTTTCCATATTAAGGGCTTCTATGCTAGCCTCTTTGATATGAGATATCTTTATTTGGTCTATATATTTATTTTTTATGACTTCAAATTACAACTACAATAAATAATATTGGCTTTATAATTTTTTAATTTTATATTCTTGATATTTGATGGTTTCATCAGTAGTCTTTTAGCCATCTACAATGACTACTAATAGATTCTTTGCCAACTCATGGTGTGTCATAGTCAATTTGATTTTTTCTATTTCTCAATGTACATTCTTATATTGAAAGATACTAGATTCTTCAACTCCTAGTCTTTCTAGATGCTACTGTATAAAAATTAGCATTCCTTTAGTGATCTTAACTTTCATAGATTTTGACCCTCTCTTAATGATATCTCTTGAAAGAAAATCAACCAAAGTTAAGGTCTTTTGTGATGTTGAAGCATGAGAGCCAGTGGTTATTATATCTAATGATGGTTGATCCTTTTTAGGATATAGTGTCTTCTCACTAGAAAGAGATTCTACTTGCCTCATCCTTTGCTCTTTGACCTCTACATCCCAAGTGAAGGCATATGAATTTAAGGCTTCATTTGGCCTATCAATTTTCCATGAGAAATAGTTTTTCTTCATTTTCTCCAAATGACCTTGATTGAACCATTTGGAAAAAATATGATTGATGTCCTCAAACCATTTGCTAGTCAAAAATTCTTCCCTTGCGCATTTCCCTTATGGAAAAATGATGGAAAGAGTCCTTCTTAGTTCATCCTCTGTGTGTTGGTTGGCCATATTTACCAATTCATCATTAATTAAAGCATATGCAACATCACTTTCTTGGTGCTCATGGGCCTTTTTGAAATCCATATTATGATTATAGAACCTATGCCCTTACCCGATATTATGGCTCATCATACCCCCATGACTAAATGAAAACTCATCCTCGAGTTCCTTACAAAATGTTGGGAAGGTATGGGATTATTAACTGAATGAGAACTAACAGTAACAGGGAATAATAGACTCAAAGTATCCAATGAACGGATTGATAAACATATTAAAACATTGGAGTTTCTGCCGTTTGTGGTGAACACTATACATGGATGACATCCAAACCTTTACTTGATAGCTTGAAGAGAAAGTGGGAGAAAAGAAAATGAGGTGTGTTTCTGCCAATGCCAAGATTGTGCCCCCTGTTGTTTATCCATAGCCACATGACCAGACTTGTTCTTGGCATAAACGTTCTAGCTCCAGTCCATCTTGAGTGCTTCCTCCTATTCCAGTCCATAGTTCATGTAATCGCCATTTTCACATACAACATTGTCACGAATGAGCAAGGATAAGTAAGTCACAATGCAATTGATACGTTGCCTTAATATAAAGCACATTGGATAGGTTGTAGTTATGGTAGAAATTGGGTTAGATACCCAAGGTGTAGGGGTTAGTTAAGTAGTAGAATGGAGAAATTAAAAATTTTGTGCTAGGGCCCCCACGATTAAGAGCGAATCTCCAGTAGCAATAAGATGGAAAAATATAAGGAACAAGAAAGATGGGAAAAAATAACAACAGCAACACCAATAAAGTGGATGTCAAAGATGGGGATGAAACAAGAAATGGTTGATTGTAGAGAATGTTTAAGGAAGAGAACTTAACAATTACACCAAGAAGGAATGCTAGTGAGTCCTCCCCAAAGTAGGCTCATGCCCTTTTATGCCTTGACAAACCCACAAACCAAAGAGTCCGTAGGCTCTAGGAATATCATTTGGATGAAAGAGTTAAAAAATTACCTATAAGAATTTACCAAAGAATAACAATGCATAAACTAGGATATAGACTAATCATAAAATCGGTAATGAGATGGAAAATGGGAAGAAAGATGGAGAGTAGAAAATGGAATGGAATCCCAAGAGCAAAGTTGTGTAAAGTCCCTTGTGTATGTCATGGTTAATGTGATTGAGTAGAAATCATTTTAAATTCAAACTCAAACCAACCATAGTTAGTGATCTCACATTAATACACTTGGCCAATTCATCCTCTTGAAATAATAAGAATGCCTCCACAAAGAGTCACCACCATCCCAAGGAGAGCAAGACGGAGAAGCAGGAAGCAAGAAAGGGCCTTAGTTAGAGGGAACCTTCAAGCATTGTTAACATGTCTTTCCACTGCCATAACTAGTGCTTGTAGCCCTTATTGCTTTATTATGTCTAAGGGGTGTGCTTTGAATTCCCACTTTTCTATTTTTTTTTGCATGATAACCACATCATGCAAAGAATTATTTTTATTCACTTAGCTTCTTGATATTTGATCGATGGTAGAATGGCAGAAAACCCAAGAAAAAGCATCCAAGGACCCAAGAGAATGGCTAGCACAAATGCATCAAATCCCCTTTGAAGTCACACCCTTTTCAACTATTGAGTCCTTCCTTTAGTTTGAAAAATACCAAGCCACCAATTTATTAAGAAGTTGATTAGAAAAAAGGGACTATACAGTTCCAAGCCAAGGGAGACCATAGAGTTGAATGGATGAATAGACGATGTGGACTCATTGCCTGTTTTATCATAAGAACCATATCATAATATCAGCATCATAATTCAAAGGTAAAAACCAAACATTAGCGATCAATAGTATATAATTCAATCCACCATCAGGAGCACTTATTATATAATGAATGAAAGTAAATCAACCAAACAAAGAAATAGTAAAAATTTGAACAATGGTGTAAAAAAAATAAGAAAGATTGAAGAAATGTGTAAAACAAAAATGTGTAAAACAAAAAATACAAAAAGGTCTAAGGGCCTAGAATGGTTGACATAGGTGGCCATCTCCCCCATGATTGAGTTGGAAGAAGGAGATCTGAAATAGCAAGAAAGGTTGTTCACCAACAGAGGTAGTATGAGTACTAGCTATTTTAAGCTCATGGAAAGGTTTGGTTTGTTAGACGTTGATCAACAGTTTCTTATTTGGGCTCTCAGGTTTGTATATCATCATGGCCCTTGAAGGAAAATTTCCATGAATGACATAAGGTCCTTCCCACAACATTTGAAATTTGGTATGTTCTGACACATGTGTGGGGTTCCAGTAGAGAACCTTATCTCTTGGTTGATATTTAACTTTCCTAATTCTTAGGTCATGATGTTGTTTATTGAAGGCCTTGTGCAATTCATTAGATGATAGGGTGGCCAATCAGTTATCATCTAGTAGGTTAAGGGTCATCAACCATTATTTTTATGCTAGATCAAGGTCAAGGTTGAGGTCACATGCCATGGATAGTGTATGGAGCTTAGTTTGAATGAGAAGCATTGGTAATTTACTATACACTAACTCATAGGGAGAGTAGCCTATAGGGAGTTTCCATGTGGAGTGGTATGCCCAAAGAGCATCGCTCAGTTTAGTGCTCTAGTCTCACCTAAACTTGCTAATGGTTCTTGTTAATATCTTTGTAATCTCCTTATTGGTGACTTCGACTTGACCATTCACTTGGGGGTGAAATAGTGTAGTCAGTTTGTGCTCAACCCCTAAGCATTGCATTAATTTTTGAAAAGTTGCACCTGTGAAGTGTGCACCATTATCTAAAATAAGTGCACGGGGCACACCAAACCTATTTACGATTTATTGTTGAACAAATTGTGCAGCTGTAGATGATGTAAAATCCTTAACAGTAGCTTCTTCTACCTATTTTGTAAGGTAATCAATGGAAACAATAATGTAAGCTTTTCCATTGGACATTGGTATAATGGGCCCCATAAAATCAATTCCCCATATGTCAAAGGGTTCTAAAGGTTGAATCATTGTTGTGGATCCTCCATTCTAGCAGTCATCCCCCCATCATGTTGATAGCACTCACAAGATTGGATGAAATGATGGGTGTCCCAAAATAATGTAGGCCAATAATATCAAGCAAGCAGGATCTTAATGCCCATTCATCTCTCGGCGTAATGACCCCCACAAGGACCCTCATGAGCGTCTTGAAGAACTCGTAGTTGATCTATATCGGGAACACACCATCAGACTTAGCCATCAGGACATACTTTGTAAAGTTGCCCATTTATTTTGATAAAATACTTGGCTTGGTAAAGAAACTGTTGTTTCTTTTTAGCGTCAAAGCCTTGTGGTGTTTGTTGTGTAAGGAGATAGGTGAGAATGCTACTGTACCAGTTTGTCTCCATGGTTAATTGATTATTCACTACACTTGCAAAGAGAAGTTCATCTGGGAAATAATTAGAAATTGGATACCCATCCTCTTTTTTGTCCCATTGCAACCGAGATAAATAATTAGCAACTACGTTCTCGGTGCCTTTACGATCGATCATCGTAAGATCAAACTCTTGTAAGATTAGAAGTCATCGTATGATGCAAGGGCTTACCATTGATTTATTCATTAGGAACCTTATTACACTATGATCTGTGTATGAATACCTTATAGCCCAAGACTTAGTGCCTAAATTTTTCTAGTGCAAACACTACAACCATTAATTCTTTCTCTATTGTAGTGTAGTTAAGTTGTGCACCAATGATCCTTCTACTTACATAGTGGATGTAATAAGGATGGTTTTGATCATCTAACTATGTAAGTATGGCTCCTAAAGCATAGTTGGATGCATAAGTCATTATGTGGAATGGATTGAACAAGTTAGAAGCTTGTAGAATGGGTGTTTCTATGAGCCTCTATTTTAAAGTTTGGAAGGCTAGTTCGCATTCCCTAGCCCATTCGAAAGGTACGTTCTTTTTTGTTAGTTCAAGCAATGGTTTTGCAACCTTTGAAAAGTTCTCAATAAACCTTTTATAGTAGCCAGTATGTCCAAGAAATGACTAGATATCTTTTATAGTTTCTGGTTGATAGGTAATTCCTTGGATAACTTTGATCTTTTCAGGGTTTACCTCTATCCCTATTTGTGAAATAGTATGCCCTAGTATGATGCCTTCTTGGACCATCAAATGGCTTTTCTGCTAGTTAAGCCTTAAATTTGTTTTTACACATTCTTTTAATACTTGCTCTAACTGGTCCAAGGCTTGATCAAAGTTTGCTCCATAGGTGGAGAAGTTCTCCATGAAGACCTCCACACTATTTCCTATTTGTTGTTGGAATATGCTTAGAATTAATCGTTGAAATGTTGTAGGGGCATTACACAAGCTGAACAACATCTATTTGTATGCAAATGTTCCCCAAGGATTGGTGAATGTAGTCTTGGCTTGGTCTTCTGGGGCTATTTGTATTTTGTTGTACCCATTGTACCTATCCAAAAAACTATAGTAGCGATGCCCTACGATGGTGTCTAATACTTGGTCAATGAATAGAAATGGAAAGTGGCCTTTAAATGTTGCCATATTCAATAGCCTGAAATCTATGCACACCCTCCATTTGCCTCCCTTTTTAGGCACTATAACTAAGGGGCTAACCCATTCACTATTAGCAATGGGGTAGATGAACCAAACTTTTAGAAGTTTTTAAATTTCTTCCTTAACTACTTGCTTTAGTTTTAGGTTCAATTACCTTTGTGTTTATCTTCAAGGCTTCATGAAGGGGTCAATGTAAATCCTATGTTGGCATATCCTAGGATCTATTCTAGTTAATTCAGGATATGACCAAGTGAAGGCTTTCGACCATTTATTTATTACCTTCAGCAATCTCTCTTTTTGTTGTGGAGCGAGCTTAGCATTAATAATTACCAGTTTTCCATTCTTGAGAAATGTGTATTCCATACCGGTGGGTAATGGTTTTAACTCAAGGGGCTCTTGCTTAAACTTATCAGGGATTTCCAACTTCACCTAGTTGATATTTTCAAGGTCAAGACTTGGAAGTTGGTGATGGACTTGCTCTAATGTGTTTATGCTATCGATGTAAGTGCAAGTCAAACCCTCAGTTAGTTCCATGCATATAGTTGAAATGCTTTCTTGATCAGCTGTTAGCCACTGGGTGCCTTCTTGTCTTATGGCTACTGCATACAGGCATCTTTGTATATCAGTCACTTGTGCACACTGATTGCATGTAGGCAATGTTAAATGTTGTACANTCTGCCAACTTCCTAGTGATTCAAGTAAACAATAGTAAGGAGGACTTCCCAATCATAANAATAGTGGTGACAATGTCCTTGACTAGTCCCAATGGGACAGTGATGGACTGGTTGGCCAACTCTAAAAAAATGTTACTCTTTTTTAGTGGAGGTAGGTTCCAGGCGTACATTTCTTGAGAATCAAGTTGACACTAGAACCTGAATCCAAAAGAGCTTTGCACAACTCATTTCCAGTGATTTGTAGATATATCAAAGGACTCCCAGGATCAAAGAATTTCCTAGGAAGATGGCCACCTTTTATCTAATTGGTGATGGCATGAGTTAACATGATCGTCTGTTTAGCATAGTTTTTGGGTTGAAGGGAGCTTTGAAGCTTCAAGTGATAGTGAGATGGTTTAAGAATTGGTTGGTTGTGGTTGCAAGGGCTTAGTTGGACTATTGGTTCTAAAGAAAGGTCTTTTCTTCATGCGGTTGTGAGAACCAATAGTAGGTTGAGGGTTAACAGCCCTTGTGGTGTTACGTTGTTGCGGTTGCATAAGGATTTCACCTTGCATAGCTGGAGCAGGTGGTAATGGAGTTAAGGGTGGAAGAGGTGTAGTCGGATGAGAAGGATGGTATGTTTGTGGAACATCACCCCTAGGAGAAGGAGTCCTATAATACTCATGAGCTTGGTAGTGAGCTTGAGAAGTAACGTAACTATGTGGAGAGATTGGCTACTGCATGTAATATCCATATGGATCAAGTTTCCAGTAAGGATACTGTTGCCTTGGTGGTGGCATTCCCCATAATTATGGGTACTACCATTGTTGGTGCTACTCGATCAGTTGTGGTGGAGTTCCACTTGGATAATACGTTAAGGATTGGTGGAACTGTCTTGAGTTACCTTGAGGATAAGGTAACCTTTGAGGTGTTTTTCTTTTGTTTAATCATGGGTTGAGTGCATACATTCCAAACTCCTGCAAATGTGAGATTATAGGGCAACATCCCTTAGGATGGTCATATTGGCATATCTTGCATCCACTATCATTGTCTATATCCAAATCCACAACTTCCTTGATAGTGGAAACTTTTCCCTTACCCTTGTTACGTGCATGTTCAGTTTCTCTCTTTTTTCTTTTTTCATGATCACTACCTTGCTCTCTAGAATCCTCTACTATTTTGAGAACAGTTTAAAATCTATCATCTAGGGAATACCACATTTGGTCTACCTTTGCTGATACTTTCGATGCTAATTTTTGGATAGACAAGGTTTTGTTATTCATCATCTCTTCGAGTGGTGACTCTTCTTCATCCTTATAGAATCTTACTCCCCTCTTTCAAAGGGAAGGATCTCTGTTATATTCCTCCACACTCTCTCTTTTCCTTAGCTCACCTTCTTCTTTAGCAACTTTCTCTAATAATCTTTGAACTTGATGGGTCCTAAGCTCAGATAGCCTCCCTTGGGCATACATTCCAAGGGTTCTTTGCGTTTCATGCTTAAGCCCATATACGAGATGGCGTAGTTGATCCCTCTGCAAATAACCATGGCTAGGACAACAATGTAATAATGCATAATAGCATCCCATGGTAGCATCCAAGGGTTCATGGCCTCCTTGTTTCCATCCTTGGATTTGCTTTCGCAAGTTGGACTCTTGGGAGTACATTTGGTACTTATCATTGAACAATTCTAACATGGTTCTCCACCTACGAATGGATTCTGGTTCTAAGGACCGGTACCAACTCTCTGCTTCTTTGACTAGTATCTATGGGAATAACTTGAGTTTTTGCCATTTACTTTCTATGTTTTTTAAGGCACATTCATCATGAAATGCTTGTAGATGATTTTAAGGATCAACGTTGTTCCCCCTTTCAAATTTTGGGATGTTGTTGATGTCTAATCTCTTAATGCTCCTATCTTTTTGGTGCCTTGTTGGGATCCTAACAGCCTCAGTTATGTCTAGCATACTTCGAGTAGTGAGTAGGGGTTCATCGTGATCGTCTCTTCTATGGTGTCTATGATTCCTATGTTATTCCCTACTCTCCCTTCTTTCACGATGTGTTTCTATAGAGTGCCCTCATCCCCTTTCTTGTCTATTTTATCTATGACTCTCATTTCTCTTACCCTTATTCTCATGGGCTTTTTCTTTATGACTGCATCCAAATCCTGAAGGAGAGGGTGAAGGAGATGATGAAGGTGAAGAAGAAGGGGGGTCGTCACCATGTTAGTGCCTGCTTCCTTCTCTTCGGTGGTTATGGCCCCAATCGCGGTTACGATCAGAATGTCCATCTTTGTCATGTGTTTATGTTCCTTTTTTAGGTCGTTTATGTCAATCGGTATTAGAATCTAGGTTATGGATAGTTGAGTAAAGATTCTGATACACAACCCCTTGACCGAAGTCAATGGGAGGAACATCATTGTGTGGGTGACTGCTTGAGGCAAGTTCACCATCCTCATTTTCGCTTAAGACATGTGGGACATTTTGCAAAAACTTTCCCTTCATGGATTCATGGCATCTCTTCTTTTGTAAATCCCTTTGACACTGTGTCTCCGTGGGTCGATATTCTCTTGAGTCATGATCATGCACAACATACTCTACCTGTAAGTGCTACATGCCAATTCATGTGAGACCACAAAGAAGCATGCCTAGGATTGAATGATTAGGAGGTAACACTATGTTACCTTCTAAATCTCGCCAACGCAGTTGTTCATCTTGGTGGAGGATAAAGGTAAAGTTTAGTACATATTCATTGGGATGAACATGAAACTGTTGAGGGACTGGTAGATTATCATGTGTACTATGCTTCTGATTGTTCCTTATGTCAGACTTAGGCAGTGAAACACTTTCATACGAAGAAGGAGACATGATTGTCTATTCATTTTGCAATGTATTCTTATTTATTATTTTTCTTTAACCAACCCCAATAGTTCATTCTAATGATGTGAAAGATTTCCTATGTTCTGGTTAGTGCACAAACAACAAAGTCCCTAGCAATGGTGCCAATGATGAGAGATGAGGTATCCCTACGCTCAACCATACGAATATGAGGATCCACACATAGTCCAGTCGAATTCCAAGGACTAAGTGCTTATGCACCTTTGTTGAACAAGAATGGGTTGATCAATCGTTGTCTTCCCAAGCTTACTTTTATGTCATGATTGTATGGTTAAGTAAACTTGAGGCATATGATTTTTATATTTTTTTTTGCATTTTTATGTCTTGCTTCTAATAAGGGAGGAGAGAGATAACTAATTTAATTTCACTACTTATTAACTAGGCTCTAACTAATCCTAACACCAGTATTCATTCTCGCTTACCGTACACATCCTGAACCAGTGCAATACTACTGGGATTACCAAATGCTAATCGTTACTGGGTTACCAAGTGTTACACGCATGCTCAAAGTGATCATACTGTGTGTGCTTACTTAGGAGCATTGTAGAGTGAGAGAGAATCATTAATTAACTAAGGAAAACATTAAGTAATAGTAATTAACATTAATTAATATATTCTGAATGCTGCAAGGTTTATCACAAAGTTAGTTTTTATTGTCGTACACAAGGTGTGCTCAGGTACACAATGCTCGAATAAAGATCCATTCACTTTATGACTCCTATTGCGGGCATGAAAAAATAATTCTATCTCTGAGAGGGAGAAAAGGCAAGATTTTGGGTAAGGAACTGAGACTAACTATGCAAACCAAGTACGCTCACCTCTTATTTATAGGCAATGAGGTAGGCTACGATATTGCGTACATGATATCGCATGGAAGGCCATGATATTGTGTACATGATATTGTGGCTCATCACTATTATAGTGGGAGTTTCTACCAAGAATTCTTTGACATGTTCATCTTCTTGTTAAACTAGGTGCCTATAATAACTTTTCTTGTATAATAGTAACAATGCTTTGGCCACTACCTTCATTTCAGAAACAGTAATTGATTTTACTATTTTTTCTTCTAACTATTTACCATCATTTAATTTTGTGGTGTCAATGGCATTAGTTATGTTTTTTACTCATAATCTTGGATATCTTGCAATGTAGTAGTAAGGTTTGACCCAACTTTCCATATCCACTCAACCTGGTGCATACCATGACATCATTAAGAAACGAGAATTCTAGTTTAGATAACTAATCCCTTTTAACATTAGCGCAATCTACAAATTCAATGGTCTTGAAAATGTCTTAATCAAAAGATTCCTTTCTATCTTCAAGTGTATTAATAAAAACCAAAATTATTTTTGCTTGTTCTTTCATGACCATTAACTCATTTGTGAAAAATTTAAAATCAACCTCTTACTTCAAATCATTGGCTAAGATTTTGTTATCTTTTCTAGCTAGTTCTTGTTGTAATTCTACATTTTCTATATTAAGGGCTTTTATGCTAGCCTCTTTGATATGAGATATCTTTATTTGGTCTACATATTTATTTTTTATGACTTCAAATTACAACTACAATAAATAATATTGGCTTTATAATTTGTTAATTTTATATTGTTGATATTTGATGGTTTCATTAGTAGTTTTTTAGCCATCTACAATGACTACTAATAGATTCTTTGCCAACGCATGGTGTGTCATGGTCAATTTGATTTTTTCTATTTCTCAATGTACATTCTTATACTAAAAGATAATAGATTCTTCAACTCCTAGTCTTTCTAGATGCTACTGTATAAAAATTAGCATTCCTTTAGTGATCTTAACTTTCATAGATTTTGACCCTCTCTTAATGATATCTCTTGAAAGAAAATCAACCAAAGTTAAGGTCTTTTGTGATGTTGAAGCATGAGAGCCAGTGGTTATTATATCTAATGATGGTTGATCCTTTTTAGGCTATAGTGTCTTCTCACTAGAAAGAGATTCTAGTTGCCTCATCCTTTGCTCTTTGACCTCTGCATCCCAAGTGAAGGCATTTGAATTTAAGGCTTCATCTGGCCTATCAATTTGCCATGAGAAATAGTTTTTCTTCATTTTCTCCAACTGACCTTGATTGAACCATTTGGAAAAAATATTATTGATGTCCTCAAACCATTTGCTGGTCAAAAATTCTTCCCTTGTGCATTTCCCTTATGGAAAAATGATGAAAGAGTCCTTCTTAGTTCATCCTCTGTGTGTTGGTTGGCCATATTTACTAATTCATCATTCATTAAAGCATATGCAACATCACTTTCTTAGTGCTCATGGGCCTTTTTGAAATCCATATTAGAATTATAGAACCTATGCCTTACTTCTATAAGTACTACTTTTTCAAATTTTGCCCCTATGTTTTTTACATGAGGAGTATTCTCAAAATACCAAAAGCCTATTTGTAGTGGAAAAACTTGGCCTACCATGTAATCATATCACAATGGGCTATTCTATAGTGGCTTTCCTAATTCAAGAGCTACTAAATAGGGAGCCACAAGTTGTGGTAATTTCCTTGGCCTTCCTTTGAATTCTTCTGTGATAATATCTATACAATTGACATGGAAAAACACTCCTCCATTACACTTGGCCCTGATTTCATCTACTACAACTTGTTCAACCCTTGGCATAGCTCTAGTTAGAAATTGACACAAGATTGGCTAAACAATATTCATGAGGAATTCAAGGTTTTGAGCATCAAAATAATGTTTATGGTATATAACAGGGCAAACAAATCATAATAGGGTCATCTTTTGTTTAATTGCTACTCTATAGTGCATTGAGAAAAAATAGGTCTAAAGCTCTCAAGGCTTAGAATTGTGGCCAAAACATGGTTTAATGAAAAGGAACTCATATTAAACTAAGTATTATTGGCCATGGTATCTACTATACTATTATGTAATTGGATGTTCATGAAATAAACTAAGTGAAATGGTCTAATAAAAATGAACTCCTATTAAACTAAGTATTATTGGCCATGGTGTCTACTATACTATTATGTAATTGGATGTTCATGAAATAAACTAAGTGAAAAGGTTTTTTATTTTCAATAATAGCTAAAACTTTTAAATGCGAGACCTCAATGAAGATAATAGTAGAACCTAAATAGATATTTAGAGCATTAATAAAAATGCAATATGGAACTTGAGTTCATTAAAGTTGGGAAATCTCTTCTTGTAGCTAAAGAAGGTGGAAATGTTTAATCCAGCTAGAGGTAGTCTTGTTCATTTGCCAATATAATGTTCCTTACAATCACTGTAGCATTTTCATTTCAAGTATCTTATTTTGAATGACTAGACAGGCAAACACTATATAATTCATAGCTTCATTTGGGACAAATATCTATTAATTGTTCTAGCCTTTGCTTGAATTTCAAAGAATTTCCACTCTACTCTATCTTAGAAATTACCCAATTAATAACATTTCTAATTAAATTGGCCCTAGGTCAAAAGCCAATTTTATGTAAGCCTATATACTAATAGAAGATTCTCCATTCATGCTCTTCATTGAATGCCTTCATATGAAACTCTTGAAAATAATCATGAACAATATCATGGTAGAAAAGTGGTTCTAGATCTTCCTGCTCTAGATCTTGAAGCTTCAAATCTTTATTTTACTCTATTCATCTCAGCAACTAAAAAAATTAATAAATCAAAATCCTGTAGATATTCTATTAGTCATTGGACAAACACATCTTAGAACAACAAATTGGTTTCTTCTTTGGTTCTGATGTACTTCTTCGACATCTTGACTATTTGGCCTATTGATTGCTTGAATTATTCTAAGAATATTGGACAATGCTCTTTACTCTAGCAACTCTACATAATTTTTGAAAAATTTACGAAAGCTCTTTAATAGTCATATGTGCAATGGTAGCTGGTGTAAGAACTCACATATATTTAAGGACTTAGAATGCTATCTCTTACAAGCAGCCTTTAGGTTCTATAATTAAAATCCTTTGTCAACATACTACAAACCCCAATTTCTTTGATCATGAGCCATTTTATTTTAAAAATACTAACAAGATCTTTGCCATGTGGCCATTTCTTTGTCATTTGATGAAATGGAAAAAATTGATTTTGCCCCATTTGTGAAGTAGAATAAATGGCCTTTTTTTAGTTTCTAACTGTTTAAATGAAATGGATGAAATGATTTTTCTCTAGTTTGGACCTTTAATAAAATGGGAAAATTGGTTTTACCCCATTTGGAAAATGGGATAAATGGCTTTTTCTAGACTGTGGAGGTCAATTTTGGAATTTTTTATTATATTCTCATGTGAGTTCCTATCCTTTGAATGGAACTGAATGGGAAAATTCTATTTGTTCTTTGAAATGAAAAAAAAAATAAATTATTCCAATGGTGAACTAGAGAAAATGGCAACCGTTCCACTTTAGCCTTACTATGCTGATATTCCAAAAATGGGTTTTCTTCCAATTTGAATAGTGGCTCTCCAACTCTTTTATCCATCTCAAACTTTGTGGGACCATCGCCTTCTTAAATGGGAATCTCAAACTTTGTGGGACCATCGCCTTCTTAAATGGGAAAACTGTACGTTGGCCAAGTAACAAAATGGGCCAACTGAGTTTTATTCCATTTCAATTAGTGGTTTCTTGGGCATTTTACCCATTTGGATTTTGAATCATAAAATCACGTATCATTAAGCATTTGAGCTAGAAGGCTCGGATTTCTTCCATTTCGCAAATGGAACAATATAGATTTATCCCATTTCCATGTAAAATAGTTAGTCCCCTTGAGTAAGTGTGTGACTAACTGGTCTCCTAGCCTATCTGAGTTATTGAGAATGTAGTGTAATGGCTTCTCACTATGAATTGCAACTGCTTAGCTAGTGGTTCTTGTCATCATGATGATTGGCTAGTTTATGAGCAATCAATCCATGCTTTGATATCATATAAAACTAGGAGAATAGACAATTCCTTTATTGATTGGTTTAAAAAAACATATAGAGGAGTAGCATATTTATGCTATCATGAACAAAACAGAAAGTACAAAAGAAAAGGAGAAGAAAAAAGAAGCTTGAGTAAAAATAGCAAAAACCATAACTATTATCTAAAAATTAGGAAAGACTTGGTCTTGAGTAGCAAAATAAGCGCATGCCAGTTGTAGCAATGCCAAGAAGGAAGCAATCAAGTGGTTGGTGAGATTTGGTGTTACAACTGTGATCACATAGTTCACACAAGACTGCACATTTTTTGAATCAACTTACATGTGTTTCTGAATTTTTCACTTCAAAATCCATGAGCTTGCATGAAAGTTCCTCACGTGGGCATCAAATAAAAACATTTCTATGTGAGCATATTTTTTATTGATAATTTTAATTTTGAGACCATTATATTAGATATTTCTTTATTTCTATTTTTAATTGTAAAATTTTGTATATTCCAATTTTAATTCTCAAATACTGAGATTTTTGTTCACTAATACAAAGAATTTGGATGGTCTATTATGAGTATCATCTTAGCTTTCTGCCAAGAAAATAGGATTAACTATATGAGTTATGTTTAGTCATTTACCTCTATAAAAAGTTAAATTTCTATTCACTTTTAATTTCTTTATAATATTTTCTATTGTTTTTCCTATGTCTTTTTAAGTCTTCCTTTTACTGGCTTTCTTCTAATAATGATGTAACAACATTTTTTATAGGTTCATTACATGGTCTTATTTGCATCAGTACAAATCATCTAAGTCATAATTTATGTAATTTATCTAAATTAAAAGCCTCTCTAAGTCTTTATTTAATGTTTTACATGTGTAATTTCTCTATTTTATAATATTTAATGTCTAGTTTAACGTCGGCACTTCTACCACATTGATTTGTTGTTTATATTTTTATGTACTACTAAATATTCAGTACTATAATTTTTATGCTATGTTTTTGAATGATTAGATGTGTTAGTGCAATAAGCACCTCATTCTTGCATATTAATACACATTTTTAATATTCAAAAAATTTTCATTTCATTAAGGATGGTCCACTAGCCTCTCACACCACTATTACTTATTCATCTTACAATCTATGTTCTATAGCATGGCATGGTTTTAGTGCTACAAAATATTTAGGACCAACTCATCATGCAATTTTTATTGTTCATACACACACGTATTATTTATAAGAGATAGTGCCTTTTCTCTCAAATCCTCTAATCAACACCTATATGAGCATTTTTAGTTTTATAAAAAATTGCATGTAGAAAGTTATTGTAACATGTATACTACAGTCAATTAGGTCATTAGACTATTGTTACAACCATGGGGCTTTTGTTCCTATCGTTAGCACCCCCAAATAGGTTTAGGGTAAGTTGTTGTGTTGAAAGGTCATAAAATTAAATTTAAAAGTTTAATTTTTGTAAATACAAGTCTACAAGCAAGATGTTATATATATATATTATTTGGAGAAGAAAAAATCTTCTTTCTTTTTAAAATTAATAAAATCATATAATTGATTCATTGTGAATTAGATCAACATTAAACAAGTCTTGCCATGGTAGTTGTTTAGCCTTAAATTTTATGTTGATAATTGGTGGAGCAATTATATACCCGTGAATTTATGTGAAAAAGTTCATTTATTGGCTTACATATTCACAATAATTATTAGCCTAATGTTATGATAATAATTATTTATTTTCCATGATCAAGTCCAGCCCAAGCATACTCATAATAATTCTTGTAAAAAAGTTCTTCTCTTGGCCAAGTGTTATGACCATAATTATTTATTTTCCATGAAAAAGTGAATCCAATACATTTCCTTAATAAATTCTTATTAAAAAGTCCATTTCTTGACTCAAGGTTATAGTGACAATTATTTATTTTTTGTAAAAAAGTCTAGCCTCTACCAAAATTAATTTTTACTTGTTGCTTATTGCTCCTACACTTGGTTTATGTCACCATAATCATTACTCACTTTGCAAATTTTGGTTTAATTAAAATGAAAGCCAAATCTGGAGACAACCAAAATAGAAGCTAAATGTAAAGCATTTTTGGCATTTGTGGATGTAATAAACTTATGTGGCAAGCATTGGATTGGTTTCTATGTATTTTAATGTTCTCTACATGTGGGATAGAATCACCAACCTATTAATAGATACACATAGAGATATAACTAGTAAAATTAAATCAACAATATTAGTAAGCCTATGGTTTATGTCATGCTTGTAGCTTTTTCCTGCCAAAAGAACATAAATAACTAGTACTTTAAAATTGAATATTTTTAATAATATAATCAAAACTATTTGACTCTATGTAATATTAAATATATAGTTGCCAAAATACCTTGGTAGAACATAGAGGTACCTTAAATGTAACTTAAATCTACAAACTCTTACCTACTTAATACTTGTTAAACCTAATTCTTGAATATCTTTATTTATTGTTACATGTTATTTATGTTTTGGTCTTTACCTTTGTTGTTTTTCCTACCTTAATGAGTACTACAACTAATCCTAGTTAGAGTGTCAAGGGTTTCATTGGTGAGGATCTCAGCATTGATCTAAGGCAACAAGCGGTCTAGCATTGATATTACATGTAATGCTATAAGATTCAATAGGTTATCCTTCAATTAGAACTACCACTTCTTTACCATTGTAGAACTTGCTTGATTTATATGAATCTATTACTAAATTTTTTTTGAAAGGTATGTTTTCATGCAAGTTTTGGGTTATTTACCTCATTCTTCAAGTTTTTAAAATTATTTAAATATGGTTTGAAAAGATTAAGGTTTGGATGCTGTCTATGCATATTATTTATAAAACTCATTTTTATTGGTAGAATTTGTTGATTTAACAATGGTTTATAAGGTCCTTGATATCAGTGTTTTCAATCATCGTCATGCTT
>MNCI01035832.1:45438-56825 GCA_015680685.1 Gnetum montanum
ATATATATATATATATATGTTTCTTAGGTTTCATAGAATCATATTGTTGATTTAGATAATTTTCGAATGGTTCTTCATAATAAGAAATGCCAAGGAGGTTTATCTATTAGTGATTATATGTCAAATATTTATAATAAACATGTTCAAAATATTTTAACTACTAATAATTATTTTGCAACGAACATTAAGATAATATCTTCTGATAATGTTGATTCTATTGATAGGGCAAGGGCTTCCTTCCCCTCCACACAATGTTAATCTTTTCATGTAATGTCTACTTTCCTACCCCAAAGGGAGGGTTTTTTAAGGATTGGTTGTAAGGATAAAAATCTAAAAAGACATCCTGAAAATGGTTAGGCCTTTTCTTTTTATTCATTTGAAGTTTCTCTTTTCTATAGTACTACTCTACTTTTGTACTCAAAATTTTTATTTTTAATGTATATATTTTTGGGGTCTAATATCCTTAATGAGTAGAATAACTATACATCTATATTAAAGATTAAAATTGAATAGTGTAAATAGGTTATTGCACCTAATTTGGCACCATTGCAAGACTAATAATAATACATAAAATACATCATTATAGATGAAATGAGATGGGAACCTTGGAAGATGATGTGTTTATGAAGTTCTTATATGGGCTTCTAACAAGTTCTTCATCCTACAAGAAGACTAAAATCTATTTAATCTATGAGGAGGATGGACTTACGGGTTAGGATCATAGTGTGTAGGTTACTTAGGTAGAAAGAGTAGTAGAGTTGATTGTGGTAACCTCTATCATGCATTCTAGGCTTTAGTCATCTTCTTTCTTGGAACATAGAATGTTGTAATCTTGAAGATTACTTGCTAGCATAATTATTGGATACTGTAGATGATGATAAAATTCTAGTAATGATATAGTATGTTTAACATTAAAGAGGTTATAGGTAGGCTTGGACATTACTATTAGCTTGTTAAAGTTTAAGCTAGCATAGTAGCCTTTGGAAGTATTGTAAAGCAAGTGATGAGATTCTACTATCATGGATAGCCAACTTATAATCAATTTAACATGAGAATGGATACCTAGAAGAATTTTTTCATAAGATTATCCTTTGAAAATTTTTCAATGTGTACTAACAGAGTTTTTGCAGCTATGATAGCACTTCAGTTGTGCCTTCCAAGAGACAACAAGGAGGATCCAACTAATTAGAGAGCACTAAATCTTTCTGCATGATGATGCATGTTGATGATTCAAGAGCAAGCTTTGAAGATAGAAGGGTAAGGTAGCTATAGAATCATACTTGAAAGAAAATTGAATTCATGATGTTGACAAGAGTTTTATTCCATGTTCTAATACTTAAATCACTATTGCTAAATTTAATTGTAATAAATTCCCAAGATGATGATGTTCCTTGACCCCTTTCTCTATTTTATAATGGAAGTCATGGTTGAATGAGCTTGATGCTTGGTTTTCAAAGTCATAAGTTTATTAGGAAAATAATGGTAATAAGAAGGTATAATAAAAGAGTTAATATTTAATAGAATTAATAATTAAGTTTAATATAACACCCTTTTATTTTGAACCTAGAATCTTGGGTTTATTATTTATTTTTGTATGCTTAATTCTTAAGCATAAGGGTATATTTATGTGTATTATGTTATATTATTTTGTTAGTGATTTATGCAAGTGTATTCTAACGTCTCTCTTATGCTTATACTTATGGTGGGGCATCTTGAGGGTTGAACCCATAACTCCTTGTTACGTGCATTGGCATTTTTATGCATTATGTTATATTTTCTTATAAGCTTATATAGAGTGTATCTTAGAATAACCTATCATGTATTAATAAGGATAAATATTTCATTATGATGTTTCTTAAAGTTTAGACCTTGAACCTTGATCTTATTATACATTTATAAATTTTATTATTTTGTATTTCATTTTTTGATTATTATTTCTTAAAATTTACTAATGATTGATGACTCTTATGAAGCACAAGTTGGAAGGATGACAATGGTTCATTATTAGTATTTTACTAATTTCATAGTTCAATTCTACTAGATAGCACTAAGTTATAAATTTTATTATTTTGTATTTCATTTGTTGATTATTATTTCTTAAAATTTACTAATGATTGATGACTCTTATGAAGCACAAGTCGGAAGGATGACAATGGTTCATTATTAGTATTTTACTAATTTCATAGTTCAATTCTACTAGATAGCACTAAGTTATAACTTAACAAAATCATAAATTATAAATTATAAATGTTATTACATTTTACTTAATTAATATTTTTATGTTATTCAATTTTGAAATCATGTAAGAATATTGTTGTAAAACATGTTAAATAGATATTTGGGGTTTATTCTAATTATTCTTTTATTTTATCTTAGAACCCATTATTGGGCATGTGGGCTTCTTATTATGTTATCTTAGTGACTTAACCCATTGGTATATCATTGAATCCTTTTTATGAATACATGTTACATAATTTTAGAAAATAGATAATTAATTATTTATTCTTAAAATTTCCCAAACACTACTCTTATGCCTATAAATACTTAGTAATGTTCACTCTCTTGGCATCAATTATGTATCTTTGATAAATCTTTTAGAGGTTTGTAGATTTGAATCCACTCTTACATGATAAAGCTTAGATCTTAGCTAATCTCTTGAGGTAGAGGTAATATTCCTTCTTTAATGATTTCTTTAAGCAACTTTTCATTTTGGACATGTGTACCTTATGCTTTTGCTCTTAAATTTCATTATTAGCCTAACCCTTGTATTTTTTGTCAATTTAATCCTAAATTACTATTTTTTCATCGGAATTCATCATTTTAATCATCTCTACTTTGTGTTCTATGTTCATCTTTCTCTTATGGTACCTTCTTTTGGTAATAATGATGGCTTCATGCATTAGAACTTATGTCACAATAAAACTAGGGATCATGTTGAAAGTCATGATAGAATTTCTCTTCATTTTTAAAAATAATGTGATTATGGAAACATTTAATGAAAATAACATTTTCATTCAATGGTGGCTAGTAAATATTTTGGAAGCATATGAGCATGTTCAATGTATTGGCTAGTTAGTCATTTAGGATGAGTTTGCCTTCAACATAGGGTATTATAGTTACTATTAGTAGAATTTATTAACAACATGATTTTTGATGAGTGGTGAGGTACCCCTACACCCAACCATATGAATACAAGCATTCACGCGTGATCCAGTCAAACTCCAAGGATTAGGTGGTTATGCACCTATGTAGAAAAAGGATTAGTTATGCGATTGTTATCTTCCCAAGCTTACTTGTAAGGCATAATTGTATGATTAAGTAAACTCAAGTCATCTGATTTTTATTATTTTATGTTTATGTTTTTGATGCTTAAAAGAGAGAAATGAGGTAATTTAGTAGCTAATTTGATTTAACCAATTAACTATCTTCTGACTAGTCCTAACACTAGCATCTATTCCCACTTTCTAGACATATCCTGAACCAGTGTAACACTATTGAGATTACCAAATGCTAGTCATTATTGGGTTACCAAGTGTTCCACATATGCTCGAAGTGGTCATGCTGAGTGTGCTAATTCATTGGTAATTGACAATTAATAATTCTATGAAATAACACTAAGTAACTATTGAAAGCATCAAATAACAGTAAATAACATGAAATGAAATAATTAAGCTTTTCTGAATGTTGCAAGGTTTATCACAAAGTTTATCTTTATTTCCAGACAGAATGTGTGCTCAGGTACACAATGCTCGAATAAAGATCCATTTACTTTATGACTCCTACTATGGGCACTCAGAAATAATTCTAAATATGGAATAGAAAAACTACAAGAATTTGGCTAAGAGATTGAAAAACTAATGCCAAACCAAGTGCCCCTATCTCTTATTTATAGGCAACGAGATAGGTTTCAACATCGCATGTCTGATATCTCTTCGGCATCTTTGATATCGCATATCTGATATTGAGGGTTCGATATTGGGACTCATCATACCCCCACGACTGAATGAAAACTCACCCTCAAGTTCCTTACAAAATATTGGGAAGGTATGGGATTATTGACTAAATGATGATTGACGGTGACATGGAATTATAGACTCAAAGTGCTTGGTGAACGGATCGACAAACGTATTATAGCATTGGTGTTCATAACCATTGTGGTGAACACTGTACATAGATGAAATCCAAACCCTCATTTGACAGCTTGAAGAAAGAGAGAGAGAAAGGAAAATGAGGCACATTGCTACCAATGTCAAAAATGTGCACACCATTGTTCATCCATGGCCAGATGACCAAGCTTGTTCCTTGTGTAAATATTCTTGCTTTGGTCCATCCTTAGTGCTTCTTCCTATCCATGTTCATTGTTCATGTGATTGCCATCTGCACACACAACACAATCATGAATTAGCAAGGATAGATAAGATATAATGTAGTTGATACCTTGCCTCGATATGAAGCACATTGGCTAGGTTGTGGGTATGGCAGATACTGGGTTAGAGGTTTGTAACTGATAACTACCCAAGGTGTAGGGGTGAGATAAGTAATGGAATGGAAAAATTTGCAATAGGCCCCAATGACTAAGAGTGAAACTCAAGTAGCAATAGGATGGGAAATGAAAGAAAAAGGAAGAGAAGAGGAATAACAATGGTGAAGCCAATAACAGAAAAACAAAAATGGATGTCATGGATGCGATGGAATGAGAAGTAGTTGATTGCCAGAAATTTTTAAGGGAAAAGAACTTAACAATTTCACCAAAAAGGAATGCCAATGGATCCTCCCAAAAGCAAGCTCATGCTCATTATGCCCTGACAAACCCACAAACCAAAAAGTCCATAGGCTTTAGGAATGACATATGGAGGCAATAGTTAAGAATTTACCAAAGAATATCAATGCATTGACCAAGATATAGACTAATCATAAAACTGGCAATGAGGTGGAATATGGAAAGCAATATAGAAAGAAAAGAGAGAATGGAATGGAATCCTGAAATTAAGGTTGTGTAAAGTCCCTTGTGTAGTATGTAGTTAAGGTGACTTAATAAAATTCAGCCCAAATCATGATTAAAACTAATCACATCTAGTGACCTTGCATCAACACACTTGACTAACCCATCCTCCTAAAGAAACAAAAATTCTTTCATAGAGCAACCACCATTCCAAAAGGAGAAGAATAGGAAGGGCGTTAGTTAGAGGGAACCTTTAGGCCTAGGTAACATGTCTTTCCAATGTCATAACTAGTGCTTGTAGCCCATGTTCCTTTATTGTGTCTAAGGGGTGTGCTTTGAATTCCCACTAGTTATTTATTTATTTATCTATGTGAGAACCACATCATGCAAAGACTTATTTGATTCATTCAACTTCCTGATATTAGTTGACAGCAGAATGGTGAAAGACCTATGAAAAAACATCCAAGTACCTAAGAGAATAGCTAGCACAAATGCATCAAATCCTCTTGAGGTTACACCCTTTTCAATCCATTTGAATCTTTCCTTGGTTTGAAGAATACCAAGCCACCAATTCATTAATAGATTTTCTTAGAAAAAAAAGGGACAATACATTTCCAAAATGAAGGGAGACCATAGAGTTGAGTGGATGAATGGATGATGTGGACTCATTGCCTATTTTATCAAAAGAAACCATATCTTAGCATCAACATTAAAAGTCAAAGGTAAAAACCAAACATTAGCAATCAACACCATTATAGTACAATCCATCATCATGAGCACTTATTATGTGATGAGTGAGAATAAATAAATAAATAATATGATAAAGAAAGAAATAGTAAAAATGTTAACAATGGTGTAAAAAAAAGTGTAAAAAAAAAGATAAAAGAAACCAAGGGCTTAAAATGACTAGCATTGGTGGTCATCTCTCCCATGACTAAGTTGGAAGGAGGAGATCCGAAATAATGAGCAGGGTTGTCCATCAACAGAGGTAGTGCTAGTACTCGCCATTTTGGGCTCATGGAAAGGTTTGGTTTGCTAGATGTTGATTAATAATTTCTTATTTGGGCTTCCACGTTTATAAATCAGCATGGCCCCTAAAGTTTCATGAATGATGTAAGGTCCTTCCCACAGTGTTTAAAATTTAGTTCATTGTGGCACATGTTCAGGATTCCAATAAAGAACCCTATCTCCTAGTTGGTATGTGACTTTTCTAATTTTCAGGTCATGATGTTGTTTATTGAAGGCCTTGTGTAGTTTGTTGGATGACAGGGTGGCTAATTGATTTTCATATAGCAAGTTAAGATTCATTAACCGTTCTTTCTATGCTAGACTAAGATCGAGGTTAAGGTCATATGTTGTGGATAGTGTATGGAGCTTAGCTTGGATAGGAAGTGTTGAAATTTTACTATACACTAACTCATAGGGAGAGTAGCCTATAGGGAGTTTCCATGTGGAGCGATATGCCCAAAGAGCATTATTTAGTTTGATGCTCTAGTCTCACCTATATTTGCTAATGGTTCATATCAAGATTTTTGTGATTTCCCTATTAGTGACTTTGGCTTGACCATTCGCTTGAGGATGATATGGTATAGTCAGTTTATGGTCAACTCCTAAGCATTGCATCAACTTCTGAAAAGTCGTGCTTGAAAAATGTGTACCATTATCAGAAATAAGTGCAAAAGGTATGCCAAACCTGTTTACGATTTGTTGAACAAATCATGCAATGGTAGATAATGTACAGTCAATAATAGTAGCTGCTTCCACCCATTTTTTAAAATAGTCAACAACAATAATAATGTATGCTTTTTCATTGAACATTGGTGTAATAGGTCCCATAAAATCAATACCCCATATGTTAAAGGGTTCTAAGAGTTGAATCCATTATTGTGGCCCTTCATTCTAGCAGTCATTCCTCCATCGCATTGGCAGTGCTCACAAGATTAGATAAAATGATGGGTGTCCTGAAATAATGTAGGCCAATAATATTCTACAAGCAAGATTTTCATGACTATTCATCTCTAGCGTAATGACCCCCACAAGGGCCCTCATGATTGTCTTGGAGAACTTGCAATTGATTGACATCGAGAACACACCATTGGACTAAGCCATCGAAACATACCTTGTAAAGGTGTTTGTTGATTTCCATGAAATGTTTAATTTAGTGGAGAAACTATTGTTTCTTTTTAACATCTAGCCCTTGTGGTGTTTCTTGTGTGAGAAGATAGGTAAGAATGCTACTATACCAATTTGTATTTGTGGGTGATTGATGTTTTATTACACCTACAAAGAGAGGTTCATTAGGGAAGCAATCAAAAATTGGATATTTGTCCTCTTTGTTGTCCCATCATAACTAAGATAAATGATTAGCAACAACATTCTCGGTGCCTTTACAATCAATCATCGTAAGATCGAACTCTTGCAAGATCACGAGCCATCGTATGATGCGAGGGCTTATCATTGGTTTATTCATAAGGAACCAAATTTCACTATGATCCATGTATACAAATATCTTATAGTCTAATACATAGTGCCTAAATTTTTCTAGTGCAAACACCACAACCATTAACTCTTTTTCTATTATGATGTAGTTGAGGTGTGCACCAACAATACTCTAAATTGCATAGTGAATGTAATAGGAATGTTTTTGGTTATCTAAGTATGTAAGTACGGCTCCTAAAGCAAAATTGGACATGTCAATCATTATATGGAATGGTCTGGACCAGTCAGGAGCTTATAGAATGAGTGTTTCTATGAGCTTCTTCTTCAATGTTTGGAAAGCTATCTCACACTCCTTAGTCCATTCAAAGGGTACATCCTTTTTTGTTAATTCTACCAATGGTTTTGCGATCTTCAAAAATTTCTTAATGAAGCATCTATAATAGCCAGTATGTCCAAGGAATGATTAGACATCTTTTATGGTTTTAGGTTGACAAGTGATTCCTTGGATGACTTTAATTTTTTTAGGATCCACCTCTATCCCTGTTTGTAAAATTTTATGCTATAATATAATGCCATCTTGGACCATTAAATGGCTATTCTACCAATTGAGCCTTAGGTTGGTTTCAACACATCATTTTAGTACTTGCTCTAATTGGTCCAATGCTTGTTCAAAGTATGCTCCATAGGTGGAGAAATCATCCATAAAAACCTCCACACCATTCCCTATTTGTTGTTGAAATATACTGAGAACCAAACGTTGAAATGTTGTTGGAGCATTGCAAAAGCCAAACGGCATTTGCCTATATGAAAATGTCCTCTAAGGACTAATAAATGTAGTCTTGGCTTAGTCTTCTGGTGCTATTTAAATTTGATTATACCCACAGTAACCATCCAAAAAACTATAGTAGCAATGCCCTACAATGGTATCTAAAACTTGGTCAACAAATGGCAATGGGAAATGGTCTTTAAATGTTGCCATGTTTAATAGCCTAAAGTCTATACACATCCTCCATTTACCATCTTTCTTGGTCACAATGAATAATGGACTAACCCATTCACTGTTAGCAATGGGGTAGATGAACCCAGCCTTCAGAAGTTGTTCAAATTCTTCCTTAACTACTTGCTTAAGCTTTGGGTTCAATCATCTTTGTTGTTGTCGTCGAGGCTTCATAGAGGGGTCAGTGTAAATTCTATGTTGGCATATCCTAGGATCTATTCCAGTTAATTTTGGATATGAGCAAAAAAAGACTTTCAACCATTTATTTTCCATCTTTAGTAGTCTTTCTTTTTGTTGAGGAGCAAGCTTAGCGTTAATGATTACCGATTTTCCATTCTTAAGACATGTATACTCCATAACAGTGGGAAATGGTTTTAACTCAAGGGGCTCTTGCTTAAACTCATCATGGATTTCCAACTTCTCCCAGTTGATATTCTCAATGTCAGTATTTGGAAGTTGATGGTGGACTTGCTCCAATGCATCTATGCTATCGATATAGGCACAATTCAAGCTCTCAGTTGGTCCCATGCATAAATTTGAATTGCTCTCTTGGTCATCTACCAGCCACTAGGTGCCTTCTTGTCTTGTGGCTACTGCATATAGGCATCTTTATATATCAGTTATGTGTGCACAATGGTTTCATGCAAGTAATTTTAAGCATTGTACAAACTAGGACTTATGCATGCAATTGCACCTTGTGTCACTATATGCAATGCATGGAACTTTCTTCTTCTTGATCTTCCCAAATGCATTTTCTTTTGATATTTCTAGGGAAAGATCATGTATTCCTAGCCATGTGATGAGTGGTGAGGTACCCCTACACTCAACCATACAAAACGAGTGTAGCATGCGTGATCCGGTCGAACTTCGCAGACTAAATGCCTAAACGCTGGAAGAAACACTTGGGGTTAATTAATCGTTGTCTTCCTAGACTTACTTGTTGTTTTCACGGTGTATGGTTAAGTAAGTCCAAGGTATATGATTTTTTTGATCTTTTCTGGTTTATCTCCTATGCTAAAGGGTGAAGGGTTGAGAGACTAAAACTATCTCTAACTACAGGACTAAATCCTAGCGTCAGCATCTGTTCCCACTTGTTGTACACACCCTGAACTATGCAACTATGGCTACCAAACGCTAATCGTTATTGGGATTACCACACGTAACGCACATGCTCGAAGCAGTCATACTGAGGTACCTAACTAGCCTAAGTGTGACAAGCAGCCGATTCCTTGACTAGCCGTACAAATCCATAGATGCTCGTAATCAGGTTGTACTTGTCCCACATTCTAGGAGATAAGGGTGAGAGAATCTAATCGTGATGAGTAGCCGATTCCTTGGCTAGCCGTACACATTCGTCAATGCTTGTAACCAAGTCGTACTCATGCCGCGCTACTAGGAAAGCAATAAATAACATTAAATAAACCTATCCATGTACTGCAAGGTTTATCCACAAAGCTCGTCTTTATTGCCGTACACAACTTGCGTTCAGGTACAAAGTTGCTCGAATAAAGAACCATTCACTTGGGGGACTCCTACTGCGGGCACATGGAAAATATTCTATCCCTGGGGTGATCAATCTGCTAGAGCTTTGCTACTTCTAGCCTAGGATGTCAAATGAGGGGAGTGCCGCCTCTTATTTATAGATTTGGTGGCGGACTATGATATCGCGTACACGATATCGCAGGGGACGACGTGATATCGCGGCTTGTGCATATCACGTCTTATCATACCCCCATGACTAAATGAAAACTCATCCTCAAGTTCCTTACAATAATATCGGGAAGGTATGGAATTATTAAGGGGAATGGAACTAATGGGATGACATGTGAACGGATCATTATTACAAGACTTGACAAAACTGGTGTTCATGACAACAAGGGTGAACACCTTATTACATTGACATCAGGCCACAGTTGGCAGCTGAGAGAAAAGAGAAAGATAGAGATAGAAAGAAGTGTTGCTGCTGCCAATGCCAAGATTGCGCCATCGTTGTCCATCTACAAGTGCGCCATCAATCTTGCTCCTTGCATAGCTACTTCAACGCTGCTCCATTCCAAGTGTTTTCTCCAGATCCATTCCATTGTTGTATGATTGCCATCTGCACATACAACACAATCATATATTAGCAAGGGTAATTGAATCATTAAGTAAATAATACCTTGCTTCAGTGTACATCCATTGGCTAGGTTGTGATATGGCTGATATGGACCTGGGAAGATGTAGTAATGATGACTACCGAAGGTGTAGGGGTTAGGAAGAAAATCAAAAATTTTGGGACTTAGGAGAAAATCGAAAAAAGTAGGCCCCATATCCCCATGACTAATCGTGAACCTCTAGTAGCATTAGAATGAAGAAGGGAAAGGAGTAAGAAAGGTAGATAAAAAGGGACAACTGAAAACATTAGTGAAATGGATGTCAAGATGGGAATGAACAAAATAATAATTAATTTCAAAAATATTAAGGAAAATAAGTTAACTAATGCTCCAAATAGGAATGTCAGTGGGTCCTCCCAAAAGCAGGCTCATGCCCTTAATGCCTTGACAAACCCACATTCAAAGAGTCTGTAGGCTCTGGGAATGTCCTTTGGAACAAGAATTAAAGTCTTAACCGTAAGAATTTACCAAAAAGAAAACACTAATGATACAACTGGCAATGAGGTGAATAACGGAGAGAAGGATGGAGAGAGTAGAATGGAATGGAATCCTATGAACAAGGTGGTGTATAGCCCCTTGTATGTTTTATGGTTAGTGTGACTTGGCAAATCTCATTCCAACTTCGGGCTCAAACCAACCACTTCCAATGACTTTGCATCAATGCATTCGGTTAAACCATCCACTTGGATAACGAGGATGCATCTTCAAAGAGCCACCACCATTCTGACAGAACAAAGGAGACAATGGAAAGTGAGAAGGACCTTAGTTAGAGGGAACACTTTTGTTCCATAACCAGTGCTTGCAGCCCAAATTTGATTTCGTCTAAGGGGTGTGCTTTGAATCCTCACTTTGGTTT
>MNCI01035832.1:61143-89011 GCA_015680685.1 Gnetum montanum
TTCTAGGAGGTAAGGGTGAGAGAATCTAATCGCGATGAGTAGCCGATTCCTTGGCTAGCCGTACACATTCGTCAATGCTCGTAACCAAGTCGTACTCATGCCGCGTTACTAGGAAAGCAATAAATAACATTAAATAAACCTATCCATGTACTGCAAGGTTTATCAACAAATCTCATCTTTATTGCCGTACACAACTTGCGTTCAAGTACAAAGTTGCTCGAATAAAGAACCGTTCACTTGGGGGACTCCTACTGCGGGCACATGGAAAATATTCTATCTCTAGGGTGATCAATCCGCCAGAGCTTCACTACTTCTAGCCTAGGATGTCAAATGAGGGGAGTGCCACCTCTTATTTATATATTTGGTAGCAGACCGCGATATCGCAGGGGACGACGCGATATCGCAGCGGCCGCGATATCGCATTGTGCATATCACGTCTCATCACCATGCATCAATCGTACTTAACCATGCTCTTCCCATTATGATAGGGAAGCCCCCATTACAATTTTTGACTTGGATCATTAGGAAATCAGCTAGATACGACCACCCACAAATAGTGGTGACAATGTTACTTTTCTTTAATAAAGGAAGGTTCCAAGCTTTATACATTTCTTGGAAGATTAAATTAACACCAAAACCTGAATTCAAAAGAGCTTTACAAGGCTCATTTACAGTGATTTGTAAATAAATAAGAGGACTTCCAAGATCAAAGAATTTTCTAAGAAGATGACCAACTTTAATCTAATCAGTGATGGCATGGGTTAACATGATAGTATGCGTTGGGTGTGGTTTTTGGTTTGAAGGAAGCTTCGAAGATTCAAATGATAATGAGGTGTTTAGATAATTAGCTACTTGTAATTGTAAGGACTTGGTTGGATTGTTGGTTCTAAAGAAAGATCTCTTCTTTAATTGGTTATCCAAACCAATAGTAGGTTAAGGATTGACAACCCTTGTAGCGTTACGTTGTTGCGGCTGGGTAGGAAGCTCGCCCTGCATAGTTTGAGTAGGTGGTAATGGAGCTAAGGGTGGAAGAGATGTAGATAGATGAGAGGGATAGTACATATGTGGAACATCATCCCAAGGAGAAGAAGTTCTATAGTACTCTGGCGCCTAGTAGTAAGGTTGAAGAGCAACATGACTAGTAGAGTCACGTGGAGAGATTGGCTACTGAATGTAATACCCATATGGGTTAGGTTGATAGTAAGGATACTATTGATGTGGTGGTGGCATTCCCCATGATTGTGGATGTTGCCACTGTTGATACTATTCCTTCAGTTGTGGTGGAGCTTCACTCGAATAATATGTCAAGGGTTGGTGGAATTGCCTTGGGTTACCTTGAGGATAAGGTAACCTTCTGGGTGTTTGCCATCTATTTAATCATGGGTTTAGTGCATACACCCCTAGACTCTTGTAGATGTGACACCACTGGGCAACATCCCTTAGGATGGTCATATTAGCAAATCTCACATCCATCATCATTGTCTGTGTCTAAATCCACAACCTCTTCAATGATGACAACCTTGCCCTTACCCTTGTTATGTGTATACTCATCTTCTTTCTTTTTCCTCCTTTCTTGATCACTACTTGGTTCTCTAGACTTCTCTACTATTTTTAGGATAGTTTGAAATTTGTCGTCTAGGGAGTTCCACATTTGATTGACCTTTGCTGATACTTCTGATGCAAATTTTTGAATGAAAAAAGTCTTTCTATTCACCATCTCTTCAAGTGGTGACTCTTCTTCATCTTCACAAAATCTAATTTCCTTTTCTCGGAGGGAAGGATCTTTGTTATACTCCTTCACACTTTCTCTTTTCCTCAACTCACCTTCCTCCTTGGCAACTTGCTCCAACAATCTTTGTATTTTATGGGCTCTAAGCTCAAATAGCCTTTCTTGGGCATAAGTCCTAAGGGTTCTTTGCGTTTCGTACCTAAGATCATCTACAAGATGATGTAGTTGTTCCTTTTACAAGTAACCATGGCTAGGGAAATAATGTAATATTGTATAATATTGGCCCATGGTAGCATCCAAGGGTTTGTGTCCTCCTTGTTTCCATCCTTGGATTTGCATATGTAGATTGGACACCCAGAAGTACGTTTGATACTTATCATTGAATAGTTCTAACATGGTACTCCATCAATGAATGGATTCCGGTTCTAAGGATTGGTACTAGCTTTTAACTTCCTTGATCAATGTTTATGGAAACAACTTTAGCTTTTGCCACTCATTTTCCATATTTTTCAAAGCACATGCATCATGGAATGCTTGTAAATGGTTTTGAGGATTAGCATTGTATCTCCCTTTAAATCGTGGGATGTTATTCATGTCTAGTCGTTTAGTCCTACTATCTTTTTGGTGCGTTGTTGGAATCCTAATGGCCTCTGTTATATCTAACATACTTTAGGTGGCAAGTAGGGGTTCATAATGATCATACTATCTATAGCATCTATGATTCCTATGCTATTCCCTACTCTCCCTTCTTTTGTGATGTGTCTCTTTGGAATTCCCTTGTCCCCTTTCTTGACTATTTGGTCGATGATTTCTATTTTTCTTACCATTGTCCTCATGATCTTTCCCTTTGCGATTGTGTTTAGATCCCGAAAGAGAGGGAGAGAAAGATGATGGAGGTGAAGAGGAAGGAGGACCAGCATCATGGTGGTGCTGATCACCTTTTCTTTGGCGGTCATGGCCTTGGTCACAATTACTATTGAAATTTCTATCGTTGTCATGTGTTCGTGTTCCTTTTTCAGACCTTTTGTATCCATTGATACCAGAACCTGGGTTATGAATAGTTGAGTGAAGATTCTGATACACAACTCCTTGAACAAAGTCAATGAGAGGAACATCATTTTGTGGAAAACCTCCCAAGATAGGTTCACCACCCTCATTTTCACTTAGGAAATATAGGACATCTTGAGACCACTTCCCCTTCATGGATTTGTAATGTCTCTCCTATTGTAGATCACTCTGGTGTTGTGTCTCCATGGGTCAGTAATCTCTCAAATCTTGCTCATGCACAATGTACTCTAACTGTAAGTGCTGCATACCAATTTGTGTAAGATCACGAAGAAGCATGCTCGGGATTGAGCAATCGGGAGGTAAGACTATGTTACCTTCTAAATCATGTCATCACAGTTGTTCATCTTGGTGGAGGATAAAGGTAAAGTCTAGTATATACTCATCAAGATGAGCGTATACCAAGTGAAACTATTGGGGCACTGGCAGATCATCATGTGCACCTCACCTCCAATTGTTCATGGTGTCAGACCTAGTCAGTGAAACACTCTCATAAGAAGAAGGAGACATGATTAATTATTTAGTGTGTAATACCCTTTTTTGGTAATTGTAAGATGGTTGACCTTAAGGGTTTGTTCCAACAATGGAAGGATTTCCTAAGTTCTAATCAGCACACAAACAACAAAATCCCCAGCAACGGTGCCAGTGATGAGCAGCAAGATACCCCTACACCCAACCATACAAATACAAGTGTTCACTCACTATCCAATCAACCTTCAAGGATTAGGTGCTTATGCACCTATGTAGAACAAGGATGAGTTATGTGATTGTTATCTTCCCAAGCTTTCTTGTAAGGCACAATTGTATGGTTAAGTAAACTTGTGATATGTGATTTTAATTATTTTATGTTTATGTTCTTGATGCTTAAAAGAGAGAAATGAGGTAATTTAATAGCTAATTTGATTTAACCAATTAACTATCTTCTAACTAGTCCTAACACCAGCATTCATTCCCACTTTCTAGACAGATCTTGAACCAGTGTAACACTATTGGGATTACCAAATGCTAGTTGTTACTAGGTTACCAAGTATTCCACGTATGCTTGAATGATCATGTTGAGTGTGCTAATTCATTGGTAACTGATAATTAATAACTCTATGAAATAACATTAAGTAACTATTGAAAGCATCAAATAACAGTAAATAACATGAAATGCAATAATTAAGCTATTTTGAATGTTGCAAGGTTTATCACAAAGTTCGTCTCTATTTCTAGACACAAGGTGTGCTCAAGTACACAATGCTGGAATAAAGATCCGTTCACTTTATGAATCCTACTGCAGGTACTCAGAAATAATTCTAACTCTAGAATAGAAAAATTGTAAGAATTTGGCTAAGGGACTGAAAAACTAATTCCAAACCAAGTGCCCCTATCTCTTATTTATAGGAAACAAGACAGGTTTCGACATCGCATGTCCGATATCGCTTTGGCATCTCCGATATCGCATATCCGATATAGAGGGTCTAATTCAGGACTCACCAATTTTCAATAAAAAAATTAATACAAGAATGATTGGTTGCTCATCTAAATTAACTTTGGAGTTGGCCCATCAACCTTGTGGCATTGTAGTTAGTAACAAACCTTATGTAGGATGGTAGTGAGGATCTAGAACCTAGGGAAACTATATGGTTGATAATAGTCATAATGTAACCTAATAATTTATCTAGATATGCATGAAGATTTATAACCTAATATTTACTCTTATCTTTCACGATAATTAACCTAGATAGATGAGGTATGAGATTAAACAGTCCTTGATAGCTAGTTAAGTTAGTATCAACCTTATAATTATTTAAAAACTAGAAACCCCACAAGAATACCACAAGAACCTAGGGTAAATCTTGATTAATGGTAAACAATAATGGTAAGGTTAATGGTTTTAGCTAATGGTTATGTTTAAATTAATAGTTTGATTAATCAATATTTTTTGTTAGATCTAAAAATGTGTTTTGCAGCATGAGCCCTATCTTCTAGCTTGTTCTAGGTAATATCAATGTGGCTTTGTCTACTATGAAGGTGTTCTAACCCTTCCCGCATATGTTTCATGCATATCTTAGTTAAGAGACTTAGATGGAGATTCTTGGTGACATTGTAGGTGCTACATCATAGTACACTATCAAAGTGTTAACTTATAAAGGAGCTTTATGGATAAGGATTTAAGCATTTTATTTTTAGAGCTATGCTATGAATTTACAAAATGGCCTGTGTGGTTATCATATTTATCTTTTCTACCTTGCACATTAATAATTTGTACTTAAGATGTTAGTATAATATTGCATAGATTTTGGTTAAGTAATCTATCCTTTATGGGGTGTTGAAGAATGATTATTAGTTTATAAGTTTCATACTTAATGATTAAAGATTTTCCAATAATTTAAATTTAGATTTTAAGTTTTTTTATATGGAATATATGGATCTTTAAGGAATTTAATGATGTAATTTTATGTAATTTTATAAATTATCAATGGTAAATCATGGGGCATGAAATTTAACATTTGAGGTGTGACAATATGGTATTTAAGCATCTAGTATCTAATCACAAACTAAAGTTGTTTAAGTTTTTAAAATGACACCCAAGAGAGTTAGGAATGCTACTAGAAGTTAAATTGTTAGTGGAGGAAATAATCCTAACAAGAAATAATTGCTTCAAATCTTAATGAATTGACTATAGAATAATGAACAAAATTAAAATCCAAATCTTGATGAGGAAACTAAGAATAAACGCTTTGTTGAAGATTTTTAGAAGTTAAATGTAGTAACTTTCTATGAAACAAATGATCCAATAGTGGCACTTATTTGGAATATATGTTGACTGGAGAAGACATGTTGGTGCATGATTATGATAATTATTTAACAAATTATGTGAGTATGTTCCACATGTTTTACAAGATGATAGGACAACAACAAGAAGATTTTTGAAAGAATTAATTTCATTAATTAAGTGTCACTTATGAATCTTTTTAATGGAGAATTATGAAAAGGCTTGCATATGTGCATTGAAGGTGGAATGTGATTAGTTAAAAGATCCATCTAAGAGAAAAATTAATAATCCAGATGAGTAGAAAATAAGAGTAAAATAATGCAATCATGGGTGATGAAGGAAGAATAATAGAGTAATTAATTTTCACTGATTACACAAAGAAGGAAACCTCTAGGAGGTGAGAAAAATGTCATTATTGTAAGAATCTTGGATACTTAAGGTATCAATGTCTCCAACTAAATGAAGGTCAAAATGTTTTTGAGTATATTTCTCTAGAATAGATGTTTTACAATTTTCAATTACATAGAACCAATTGAGGATAGAAAGACTTTATAGTCTATTAGCAACTAAAAAGAAGTTAATGATAGAAAGGAATAACCAAGGAGAATGTATGTGATCTTAACATCATCATCCATGAGGAAGATTGTTTTTATGGAGGAGGATGTAACACACCTAGGGATTAGTAATTTAATTTCATCCATTTAGAAAGGTTTTGTGATTTGAACTTGATTTAGTAAGGTCTTACACCTCTTGATTTTTGTAATACCCTAGTGTTTTAAACCTAGGATCTTAAGTTTGTTATTTATTTTCTTATGCATGAATCTTAACCATAAGGGTATATTTAATATACAATTATAGCTAGTAATATGCTACTGTATTATAATGTATCTTTTATGCTTATACTTATAATGGTGTATTTGGAGGTTTGAATCCTTGAGTCATTATTTATATGTATTTTGATACATTAGTATTTTATTTATGATTAGCATATCATGACATATTTTCTTATAAGATTGTGTATATTATCTTGAAACAACCCCTCATATATTTGTAAGGCTTAACCCTTGGACCTTTTGGTAAGTATAAATGTTTTATTATGTTGCATGTTTCTTAAGATTTGGACCTTGGACCTTACTCTTAATACATATTTTGAAATATTATTCCTTTTCATTTATTTGCATGATTACTATTTCTTGCTTTTTACTAATGCTAGGTGAAGCTTGTGAAGGATAGGTTGGAAGGATGGTAATGGCTAATTACTAGCATTCTATTTATGTTTTCATATTTTATTTTATTCTAAGCCTTTAGAATAAAGTAAGATTATGGTTACAAGAAATATTAAATAGTTATTTAAGATTTATTTCATTTATCTTTTATTTTTTCATGGACATAATGAGCCTACTATCAGGTGACATGAAATAATTCTAATGTTTTCTTAGTGACTTTAATCCATTAGTTGACCATTTGTACCCTCTTGTAGAAACATATGGCCTAATCTTAGAAATTAGATTATTAAATTATTATTCTTAGAATTAAAAAACCTTAGATTTGTGACTATAAAAATTTTATAATGATAGCACTCTTAGCATCAATTGTGCATTGCCTTCTCCCTCATTCTCTTATATGCTATTATGCATGGTGGATTCCTTAGCAATTTCTAGATTTGAGCCACCTCTTGCTTGGTAAAGACTTTATCTTAACTGATCCTTCAAGTAGAGAAAATATTTTTTCTTTCATTATTCTTTTCTAAAGCTTAATCCTTTTTAGAGCTATCTTTCTTTTAATCTTATTATGTCAGAATAATCCTTATTTGATGTTTTGATCAATATAATTCACTATTTTCATAATTTCTACTTTCTACTTTCATTATTTATAGAATTGTGTAATTATCTTCCAATAGTGGTGACGGAAATAACCTCAAAAAGTATCATGACTTAAGGTCACAACAAATCTAGGGATCAAAATAAAATTCATGGTATATTTTTCATGTGTTTTTTGACATAACAAGGTGGAGATAATATCTAACAAAAATGATGACTTTTGACGATGATGGTGAGCAAACAATTTGGGCCTATTCAACATGTGAAAAAGCTTATAAATAATGAATAGGATGCATTAAATATAGTTTCTGGTAGAGACAACTAATACATAGATGATTAATGATGATTAGCCAGTACCCCCTACATCCAACCATATGAATCACAAGTGTTCACATGCAATTTGGTCAAATTCCATGGATGAAACTAGTATGGCATCTAGATTATTGAGCATTGATCGCAGGACATTCTCTTTCCACTTGGACTAGTGGCAGCTTTGTCACATATAGTTTAGTCCAAAGTGAGGCATATGATTGTTGATGTTTTTGTGTCCTTAAATGAATGTTAACAATATTATAGAATTAATTATTTAATCTAATTAACAATAAGAAGAAAAATTCTAAACTAGCCTAAGGGTGATGAATGTCCATTTCCAACTTACTACGCACATACTAAACTCACATATCCACTATTGGAATTACCAAGCATTATGCTATTGGGCAAACCAAGCAATAACACTACTAGGATTATCAAGCGAGCATGTGTGTAAGCTTGAAATTGGTCATGCTCATTCTATCAATTGATTATTGTGCATGGAAATGTAAATATTAACCAAGTACATGAAAAGTAAATTACATGTAAATGTAAATATTAACTAAGTACATGAAAAGTAAATCTATTCTATTTTGAGTGCTACAAGGAGTTTCAAGAATCTCATCTTTATTACTATCACATCAAGATGATCAAGTACATTGATGCTCGAAAGAGGATTTGTACCATCCTTGAAGTCCTATTGTGGGCACTTAGAAGAAATTCTAACTTTTATGAAATAAAATTGCAAGATGCTAGCTACTCTATTGATGTAACAATTTCATAAATGTAGTGAGTGTGCATATTTATACAAGCAAAGACAGATGTCATGTCAATGCATACGTGTTGATGGTGATGTGTCAATGCATGGCCATCAATGTAGCCCAACTTTGTGATTCATCATACCCTCATGATTGATTGAAAACTCATCTTTGAGTGAAAAAAGTAAGATCAAGCTTCTTACAAAATTGGAAAGGTATGGAGCCACAAACTAACTAACTCACTAACTAACTTTAAGTGCCCGATTATACAAATTTACAATGATTACAAAAATGGGTGTTCACAAGAACAAAATTGAACACCCTTGCAAAACTTGACAACTAGAATTCCTCTAATGGCCAATGATGAAGAGAAGATCAAATAGTACTAGGAGGTGGAGGCCCTTGGAATGATCAAGAACTTTCTCTAGCCTCCAGTGCCTATGGCAGTGGTGGTTAAGGCTACAATGGTGGCTGTGACTATCTTGCTACAAATGCTACTTGTGGCAGAAGGTGAAAGACATCCAACAATGCCTTCTTCTTCTTCTTCTTGCTTTATGGGTTGTACATAGTCTAAGTGGCATTACTAATGTGGATTAGTATTGGAACATCCCATGGATAAGGCATTATAGGAAACAACTCCTTGGCATTGATAATCCAAGCTACAAATTTTTTTCATTCAACATCAAACGTCCTAACAAGGTTCTATAGTTCCTAGTGTTCGTTCATTCTCCTAGTGAAGTTCTTAGAAACTAATCACTAGTTTGTAAATCAATTCCTCATAACTTCAAGCTCTACATTCACTATTTCTAGCTTTTTCATTATGTCCTTATGATGCTTAAACTTAACCTTGTAGAGGAGGTATGAGCTGGTCACTTTTTTTTCCAACTTTGACCATGGCCTTCTTGTTATTAGCATTGTCAAGTTTACATAATAGAGATTGGCAAGCTCCAAGTACTTTCTCATATCTTCAATGAGAACCTCCTTCAAGAGGATATCAAATTTTTTTAGATGTTCAATCCATCAAAGATTAGTTATCATACATTGCATCTTTGTTGGAGTTGCTAGAGGGCCTTGTTCATTTTTGCCTTTGCCAATTGAATGTCTTTTCTATTCATCTCTTTAAAGAGCCCAACCTAGTCCTTATAATGATTCTTGACATGTTTGAATTTTAGGACCTCATTATTCTAGGCATTTACCTCAATTACTATTTTTTTGGCAAAGGGCACAAACTTTCTCCATTGAGTGATTTTGATTTTCAATTGCCAACCTCCTCAGGTTCATGTTTATGTGAAATGATTTGGACTAGTCTGGTGCCTGTAGAATTGGAGTTTCTATGAGTTTTTCCTTCAACTATTAGAATGCATGTTCACACTTCTTAGTCTAGATGAATGGAGCATCTTTCTTAATAAGATTGACCAATGGCTTTGCAATCTTAGAGAAATTCTCTATGAAATGCTGGTAGTAGCTAGTATGTCCAAGGAATGATCGGACATCTTTAACTATCTCTGGTTGGTGTGTTATTCCTTGGATCACCCTTATCGTTTCTGAGTATACCTCAATCCCTTCTTGTGAAATTCAGTGCCACAATATTATGCCTTCCTAGACCATTATATGGCTTTTCTACCAATTGAACCTAAGGTTTGTTTCAACACATCTTTTTAGAACCTACTCAAGGCCATCCAATGCTTTCTCAAATGTGGTCCCATAGGTAGAGAAGTCATCCATGAAGACTTCTACCTTGCTTCCAATCTTTTGTTGGAAAATACTAAGGACTAGGTTTTGAAATGTTGTAGGGGCATTGCATAGACCAAATGGCATCATATAATATGAAAAAGTCCCCTAGGAACTCATGAATGTTATTTTGGCCTAATCTTCTAGTGCAATTTGGATTTGGTCATAGTCACTATAACCATCCAAGAAGCTATAATAGCAATGCCCAGAGATAGTTTCCAACAATTGGTCCACAAATGGAAATGGAAAATGATCTTTAAATATTTCCATGTTTAATAGCCTAAAGTCAATGCAGACCCACCACTTGCCATCTTTCTTTCACATAATTACAAGTGGGCTAACCCATTCACTATCCATGATGGGATAGATGAACCCTTCCTTGAGGAGTTACTCTATTTCCCGCTTGACGATCTTCTTCAATTTGGGGTTTAGCCATCTCTACAATTGCCTTCTTAGCTTCATGGCTAAGTCAGTGTAAATGTGATGCTAGCATATCCTTGGATCAATTTTAGTCAGCTCTGGATATGACCAAGCAAAGGTTGTTGACCATTTGTTAACCATCTTCAACAACTTCTCTTTTTATTCAAGAGCAAGTTTGGTATTGATTATGACTAGCTTACCATTATTTAAGAATGCATACTCCATGCTGGTTGGTAGAGTTTTCAACTCTAGGGACCCTTGCTTGAAGTTATTAGGGATTTTCAACTCTTCCCAACAAGTATCATCATCTTCATCATCAGAGAGTTGGTGATGAGCTTGCTCAAGTTCATCCATGCTTTCAACATAAGCACATGTTAGGCTCTTAGTTGGTTCCATGCATAATGTGCTACTATCTAAGTTAGCTATCAGCCACTGGGTGCCCTCTTGGTTTGTGGATGCTACGTATAGACACCTTTGAATATTTGTTTCTTATGCACATTGATTGCATGCTTTAATGTATGTACTTTTGATGGACCAAATCTTTTGCACACACTTGCACCCATTATTGTTGTACAAGATGCATGGAATACACTTCTTCTCTAAATGTCCAAATTTATTTTTCTTAGAGATTTCTAAGGAGAGGTCCCTTATGCCTATATGTGCATCAACCATGATTAACTAAGTCCTTTCCATAATGCTGGGAAAGTCACCTTTGCAGTTCTCAACCTTAATCACTAGAAAATTAGGATAGGACCACCCACTAACTGTGGTTACAATGTCCTCCACTAATCCCAAAGGAACAATGATTGATTAGTTTGCCAATTCTAAATGAATGTTATTCTTCTTGAGAGGTGGTAAGTTTTAGGCTTTGTACATGTCATGGGAGATGAGAATGATACTAGAACCAAAATCAAGAAGAGCCTTGTATGGCTCATGTCTAGTAATTTGCAAGTAAATGAGTGGACTTCCTAGGTCAAATCTTTTTGTGGGAAGATTTCTAGCCTTGATCCAATTAGAAACAACATGAGTTAACATCATAGTGGGGATCCAAGGTGACATTTGGTTTGAAGGGCACTCAAAGGTTTTTGATGTAGAGGATGAGGATGCTAGAGATGTAGGGCAAGTAGCTGTATTAGGTTATGAGGGTTTAGGAGGACTGTTAGGTCAAAAAAATGGTTATTTTTTGGAATGATTTTCTAAACCACTTGGCTGAAAGGCTAGGTATAAATTCATAGCCCTTGTAGCATTTCATTACTATGGTTGTGGGGGAATTTCATCCTACATGGAAGGAGTAGGAGGTAACTAGGTTGAGGGTGGAGGGATGTGTGCAGATAGATGCAAAGGATGGTATGGATATGGGTGCTCCCCTTAAGTAGATGGTGAATATGTTTGGTAATACTTTGGTGGATAATAGTGATGTTGAAATGACACGTGGCTAGTAGAACTTCATGGACAGACGGGTTGTTGAACATTGTACCCATATGGATTTGGTTTCCTGTAAGGGTACTATTGCCTTAGAGGTGGCATTACCCATGATTGTGGTTGTTGCCATTGTTGGTATTGCTCATATGATTGTGGTGGAGCTCCACTTGGATAATAAGCTTGTTGGTGCTGGTGGAACTACCTTGGATTGCCTTGAGGATAGGACAATCATCTAGGTGCTTACCTTTTTACTAGTCACAGATTCAATGCATACACCCCGAACTCTTGTAAGTGTGACACCATTGGGAAACACCCCTTTGGATGTTCGTATTGATAGATATCACAACTAGTATCATCTTCAGAGTCTATCTCCATAACGTCTTCTACTGCAATAGATGTAATGATCGAAAATGTCAATGGCTAGAACACCAATGTCCATAACCACACAACCTAACATCAAATCCAATATATTATTTGAAAATACTAAGGACTAGGTGTTGAATCTATGGTGTTGAATTTCTCTAAGATTGCAAAGTCATTGGTCAAGCTTATGAAGAAAGATGCTCCGTTCATCTAGACTAAGAAGTGTGAACATGCATTCCAATAGTTGAAGGAAAAACTCGTAGAAACTCCAATTCTACAGGCACCAGACTAGTCCAAACCATTTCACATATTGATGGATGCATCTAATTATGCTTTGGGAGTGGTGCTTACATAGTTGGATGATAAAAAATGTCTATATTACATCCATTGTGCGAGCCAAAGCATTGTAGGTGAATAACTTAATTACACAATCACAGAGAAAGAATTAATGGCAGTGGTGTATGCTCTTAAAAAATTTAGGCATTGTGTGCTTTGTTATAGAGTATTTATGCACATGGACCATAGTGCCATTTACTTCCTAATGAACAAGTTGCAAGCTGATGGTGAGCTCCTGTATCATACAGTGACTCCTGATCCTGCAGGAATTCAATCTCACAATGGTAGATTGAAAAGGAATTGAGAATGTGATCATTGACCACATCTATTAATTAAGATGGGATAATAAAGACAAGGAAATGCTACTCTCTGATTAGTTTCTAGATGAACTTCTCTTTACAGAAGTCATAAATGACCAAGTGCCCATAGAACCAACATGATACAATGGCATCCTTACCTATCCTCTAACTCAGGAGATGCCAAAAGATCTTGACTTTAGAAAGAGGCAATAATTTATTCATCAGGCCAAATACTTCATAGAAATCAATGGACACCTCTATAAGGTGTGCATCGATGGCCTAATTCATTGGTGTGTCCCTGATGAAGATTAACTACACATTCTTGAGGATGCTCACAAAGGATCTTGCAAAGGCCACTATGTAGGGAGATGCATGGCCATAAAAATCCTACTGGCAAGATACTATTGGCCTACAATCTTCAGGGATGCCCACCTATTCGTCCAATATTGTAAACACTACCAAAGAGATGGTGGGATGACTACATGAATGGAGGATCCTTAATAATGAATTCAACCACTGGATCCCTTTGACATATGGGGAATAGACTTCATGGGTCCCATCACATCCATGTCCAATGGAAAGATGTATATCATCATAGTAATTGACTACTATAGAAAATGGGCAGAAGTAACAATCGTTACTAACTGTACATCATCCACTACTGCTAGATTTGTATAACAAAATGTTGTAAACAGGTTTGAAATGCCATGTGCACTCATTTCTGATAATGGAACTCATTTCATATGTGCCACTTTTAGAAAGTTGATGCAACACTTAGGGGTGGAACATAAATTAACAATGCCCTATCATCCCCAAGCCAATAGTCAAGTACAGGTAAGTAACCAAGAGATTACAAAGATCCTAACAAGGACCATAAGCAAAGAGAGGAGCGATTGGAGCATAAAACTCAATGATTCCCTCTGGGCCTATCACTCAACATGGAAACTCCCTATTGACTACTCTCCCTACGAGTTAGTGTACAAAAAACTTCCAATGCTTTTGATTCAATCCGAGCTCCATACACTCTCAATAGCCTGTGATCTGAACCTTGACCTGAGTCTAGCATAAAGAGAAAGATTAATCAACCTAAATATGCTCGATGAAAATCGATTGATGGTCCTATCTTTGAATGAGATGCACAAGGTGTTCAACAAGCAATGTCATGACCTCAAAATATGAAAAGTGAAATTTCAACTAGAAGATAAGGTTCTCTACTAGAACCCCACACATGTACCATAGAAAACTAAGTTTCAAACATTGTGGAAGGGATCTTACATAATTTTTGAAACCTTTCCTTCTAGGGCCATGAACATATACAAATTTGAGAGCCTAAATAAAAAGTAGTTGGTCAACATATAACAAGTGAAGATTTTTCATAAGCCCAAGCAAGCCAGTACAACAAATACCTCTATGGATGGAAAACCACGTTCAATTTTTCAAATCTCCTCCTTCCAACTTAGTCATGGGGAAGATGGCCATCCATGCTAACTATCCACATGGCTCCTTAGTCTTTCACTTTTCTTTTTACACATTTTTGTTTTTCACTTTGTTGATTTTTCCTTTTTTTTTCTTTGGTTTTTCATTCTATTGATTTTCTTAATTTTTTATTTTACAACATTGTTAATATGTTTTACCTTTCTTGATTAATTTACACTTTCTTATATAAATTGCACTTTGTTTTATTTGAGTGTGACTTTTCATTATTTCTGCTAATAAAAGTGCTTTATTACCATAGGACACAATGCCACTATTGCTATTTACTTATGATAGTTTATGCTTAATGTTGTGATTGTTAACATCTGGTTTCTATTTTTGAATTTTGATGTTTGAGAACTATGACATGGTTTATTTTTCATGGAATAGGTAGTGAGTCCATTTCATCCACCCATCCAAAAAAATGTATGATTTTTCTTGTTATGGAAGTTTGAGGTCCCTCTCATTAAAGAAACTTTTAATCAATTGATGACCTTAGAAGTTTTTAGAATTGAGAAGGATTCAAAGGTTTGTACAGGGTGTGACTTCAAGGGGACTCAATACTCTTTGTACTCTTCTACTTGCTTGAGTGCTTGAGTGTCTTTTCATGGACTTCTTACCATTTCATTCCAACCACCAATAGAAAGTCAAATAAATTCATTGCATGGTGTGGCTCTCATCCAAAAATTCAAAAAAAAGATGGAAATTCAAAGCACATCTCTTAGACAAATAAATGAACTACAAGAACTAGTTATGGAACTAGAAAGACATGTTACCTATGCTTGAAGATCCCCTCTAACTAAGGTCCTCTCTTTCACTTCCTACTTCTCTCTTCTTCTCTTTATGGAATGGTGGTTGTTTTGTGGGAGCACTCTTGTGTCTCGAGTGGATAGATCAGTCTTAGAGTGATGATGTGAAGTTACTAATAGAGGATGATTTTAGTCTGGACTAAAGATGGATCTTCTTAGGTCATTTTAACCACAAACTCCACAAGGGACTTCTTATGACCTTAATTTAGGATTCCATCACACTTTCGCAATCATCCATCTATGTTTCCATAACTCACCTCACTATCAGTTTCTATGTTATGCTCAATGCCTTAGTTTGACATGTTGGAATCCTTGGAGAGATTCTTTGGGTGGGTCCTTAACTTTTCATGATCAGTAATCAACCCTAGGGCCCACAAAATCCTTAATTGAGGTTATGTAAGCACAAAAAGGACATGTGCCTACTATGGGGAGGATCCACTTGCATATCTTTGGCTTGGTTAGTTAAGTTTGTTACTTTAGACATTGCTACAATCCTATCTTTTGCATATTCCATTGTGTATCTCACTTAGTGCTTCTTAAACCTCTCATTAAATTCATTCTTCACATCTCTTTCTCAATTTTCTAAATTTTTTGGCTCCAAAACCCTCTTCTAATATTTTCATCTTGTTCATGGCTTTTTAGGCTTCCATTTGATCCCAGTTTCACTCAAAAACTTCTTATACTTTGAAATTTTTGACTAAGTCAATGAAAGTCTATGATGGTCAATAGCTGCATTAATGAGGCCCCATCAACATAGCTAACCTCGTCGACAATGCCCCATCGATGCATGTTAAAAACTCTATATATACCATGACATACTTTAAAATTTTTTGTTATTTTCTTCATAACACAAGGGGAGTTTTTACCATTTTTTAGAGCCCAAAACTTCCTAACCGTTTGTCTAAATCACTCTATTCTTTGATCCTACAACTACCGAAGGTAGGCTCTTCATCATGGAGGCCACAAACATTAAGGTTTCTGATGAATTTTTTTGAAAATTTTTCTCTCTCAAAGGGTTAATGAATACAATGATATGAAATCATCAAATTTTGAGAGTTAACCATTCCAACATCCTTCAAGTTAACTTGTTAACCTTAAAACATAAATAAAATAATGATTAAAATTAATTAAATTAGCCATAATTACAACTTAGCCAAGTGTAACTATCCTATGAAGATAAGGTATTCTAATTGTTTCATGTTACACAATAATTGCTAACCTATGGTTGTGTTGTGATTACAAATGGTACCAAGATTGAAATGGCTGCAAAAGGGAGGACCCTCTCAACTAAGGAAGAAATAGCCTAGAACTAGAAGGGGCCAGCAAGAGCAACCCCAAGAACAACTAGAGGAAACCCATGCAATAGGACCTCTTCGAGAGGATCCTGAAGTGGAATCTGTTTGACAAATTCTTGAAGAAGAAATTCCATTAGAAAAATCATACAAGGGGAAGCACTAGGACCCATACCAAGGCTTGAAGTCACACTAACACAAGCCTGCCTTGCCACCATTAGGCCTCATGAGATCCAACACTTAGTTCTCTAGAAAACTGAACTTTAGGTCATTTTTAGAGCATGCTCTAGTGGAGGTAAAAACAAAATTGCAAAACTCTTCCATGTGGCCAGTCATCACTTCTAGTGGGGAGTGGTACATGAGAGAGATGTATCTCTTTAGAAACAATAGAAGGCTAGTCTCCATAGTGAAAATCAAGGATATTCAAGTGCCCTACTCAATTGAAGCTATTGCATAGGCACTAGGATTGCCTAATACTAGGACATAATTGGCAATGTTATCAACACAAGGTGACCCTGAGGCCAAAAAGGAGTGGACTTAACAGTGTTACAAGCTCAATTATAAGGAACATGGCATGCTCACACTAGAAAAATGCATATACTTCAAAATAGTGGCCTACCATCTCAATCTAATGGTGAGGCCTAGCAAGATGACTACTTTTTCTGCCCAATCATGTACTACTCTAAGTAGTAGATTTCCAGAAAACCTTCCATAATTGATCTATTTAGAGATTGAGAAGAACTGTAAAGAAAATGAACATGGAAGAAAAACCTTGCCTTTTCCATGCCCCATCCAAAAACTTTGCAAAAGGATAGGGATCATTCACTATGAAAATGACATAATTAGACATCCTCCTTTGGCCTCGTGATCTAAAATAATGAAGGAAAAAACACTTGTCGTGACTAAAGAATGAGAACAGTAGCCACCACCTCCACCACCTACTCAAGAAACAACACTAGAGGCTTGCCTAGCCATTGAGCACTTGCACGAAATCTAAGAGAAGCTCTTGCATGGGTAGGAGCAATGTGCAGGAGTGAGTGGTGTGCACCCATTTGTATATCGACCAGTGATGAGCCACATTAATGAGGTGGCTTGAACAATCAACCAAATGGAAAGAGGTGGACCAATATTCTCTATCCAATGGATGTAGTTGTTCATGAGGTCAAATCCCAATGCTTGAGAGGTGACAATGTAATTATCTCAACACCATTTATTCCCAAAAATATTTGGAAATGCTGCCTTCTTTTTAGTGCATTTGGAGGAAGGTGAAGGGGCAACTGTATTGGTGATGCAGCACCAAGGTTAGGAGGACACTACTAAAGCAATCGTTGATTGAGTTGTTGAAGTGCTTAATGCACCTACAGTGTTTGTACCAGACATATCTACACTTCAAGATGTGTAGACATCCACAGGAATGATCAATGAAAGATTGAATGTAGCCTAGCATGAAGAGTTGTTGAACAAACTGGTGGGGATCGGGCAATTGATTTTGGAAATCTTTGATTTTCTAGATAACATTACTACAACCTAGTTGGAGTTGTTGGAAGTAAAGGATAAGTGCATCATCTTGGAGGGGTAACTTGAAACAGCCCAAGCAAAAAACCAATGCTTGGCCATGAAAATTGCTAAACTACATGCCCATTTTTCTAATCCCATACTCCTCAGCCTAGTAATCACTAGAGATGAAGCTTTTCAACATCTTCAAGAACAATTCAGAAAAGCTAAGGAGGAAATAGTGATTGCCATCTTCAACCACTCCATAGCAAAAGAAAAAACCTACTCGATTCAAAAGAACTTGGTTTAGATGCATTAAGAAAATGAATCATTGACCACTAAAAATCAGCACTTGTGCAATGTTGATGCATAGAAACAACAAATGTAGGACTTCATTCATCGTCAGCAAGAGTAGCTCACTAGGGTAAACACTAAGTCAAGGAAATTGGCCGTGGAGAATTGAAATTTTTTTATGGAGGAAGTCCAAGCCTTATGCTAGAAGTTTACCATTGAGATCACCACTTGGAAGAATGAGGCTCTTAAGTTTGAAAGAGTTAAAAAATCACTATAGAGATCAGGTTGGCTTATAAAAGGAGGTAAATGAGAAACATATTCAAATGGCTAAGGCAAAAGTAAATAAAGCCCTCCAACAACTTTAGTAAGGAAGAGAAGTGTGGAAGCCCATCATTAATGGGATTGATGCCTATAACAAAGCGGAAATGTACCTAAAGAAGTTGCAGATTGAAGAAATGACAGAATACATGGAATTGGCCATTCTTTGCTATGTAAACCTGGTGATGTTGACTATTTGACGACCATGGTTAGAATTGGAAAAACAAGTGGCCAGCTCGTACTTGTTGTATAAGGTCAAATTCAAGTACCATAAAGACACCAAGAAAATGCTAAATTTGAAGTTCTCAAGGCATGATTCATGGATCAAAGATCAATTGTTAAGAACTTGGCCAACAGAATGAATGATTACTAGGAGCTAAAAGACATAGCTAAGGTGTTCGACATCAAGTGCAAACAATTTGCTACCTAGTTATTAATGCTAAGGAGCTATTTCCAATGATTCCCTATCCTTGGAATGTGTTTGGTTCTACCCATATTGGCGAAGTTTCATGGACAGTGCACAATCCTAGGAGTAAGGAGAAGAAAATGAAGGCATTGTTGGATGCCTTTCACCTCCTACTAGAAGTTGCAATAGAAGAAAGACAACCACAACCACCTCAGCCACCGCATGTGCCTGAAGCTAGTGAAGGTTCCTCAGAACCTCAGGAGCCACCACTGCCTAGGACTGTCTAACCTTCTGCATTAACTCCATGCCATTAAAGGAAGTGCCATCCAATTTTGAAAAGTCATGTCATGGTGTTCAATTTTGTGTTTTGAAAACTGCAATTTTTGTAATGTGTTGATCTATACACTCGAGCTCTCAGTTTTGTCAAGTTAGTTTATTTTTGTTTTGTTAAGTGTCAGTCAATAATCCCATACCTTCCCAATGTTCTAAAGAAACTCAAGGATGAGTTTTTATTTAGTCATGGGGGTATGATGGGTTGTAGTTAGCTATGTCAACAAGGCCTTGTCAATGTGGTCCTATCGACTGGGCCCTGTCGACATGGCCCCATTGATGCATTGTTTACTGCATCGACATGCCCCCATCAGCATAGGGTCCATTTTTTGCTATAAATACATGCTCACCAGTTGCATTTATGGCATCAGATTGATAGTAGTAACCGAACTGTTGCAGTTTTTACATTTGGAAGTTAGAATATTTCTCCCAAGTACCTGTAGCATGAGTCATTAAGAGTATAGATCTTTATTCGAGCATTGTTGTACCTAAGCACAATAGTGTGTACAACAATTAAGATGAGCTTCCTGATAAACCATGTAGCATTCTGGATAGTTTAGATATTTATTTATGCATTTAATGCTTTCAGTTAATTATTTAATTTTTTCTAGTACTTAAGCTAATTAAGTGAGATAAGCTAGATAGATTAAATACATAAATACAATTTCTTTGAGCATAACACATATTCACTAGGTAATCCTAGCAACGTTATTGCTTGCTGCACCTAGTGGTGTAGTGCTTGGTAACCCAGCAATGGATATGTGGGTTTAGGACATGTATGGAAAGTGGGATCGGATGCTTATGTTAGGATTAGTTAGAGAATAGTCAGTTAGTTAATTTAGATTAGTTATTAAATTACTTTATCTCTCCCTTCAAAGCACCAAAAAACATAAAATATAAAATGATAAAAATCATACACCTCAATTTCACTTAACCATACCTTTGTACTCCACAAGTGTAATCAAGAAGACAACAAACAACCTTAGGGTAAGGTTCACTACCTAGAAGACTAGTGGACTGAAAACTATAAAGTACATGAAATTTGATCAGATCGTGCATGAATGCTTTGTGAGTTGTTTGGTTGGGTGTAGGGATACCTCGCCACTCATCACTTACCATTGTGGTTTAGATGGGAATTCTGACTAAGGGACCCTCCGTGATGTTTCTTACTTCAAGGCCAATGGTCATCAAACTGCTTCATGGTGTTACGAATCCATAGTAGAATGGTTTTAGGCTTCGAGTTTGGGTACATAAGGTCAATTTGGCCTAACAACATCACAAGAGGGGTTTATTGAGGCTTTGAGGCTAGTGGAGTTTACTTCCTCATCCTCTTAGCTTCATCTTGCATGACAACATAAGCACATCAAGTGGCACCTATGTAATAAAATTGTTAAATACTGTAAAAATAAATTAATGATAATGCTTATATGAGCTAAAACACATTAACTCAAAAGCCAAATGAGGTTCAAACATGATCAATAATGAGACCCCTACGCTCAACCATATGAATACAAGCGTTTCACACATGATCTAATCGAATTCCAAGGACTAAGTGCTTATGCGCCCTTGTGGAACAAGGACGATTTGGTTGATCATTGTCTTCCCGAGCTTACTTGTATGTCATGATTGTATGGTTAAGTAAGCTTAAGGCATATGATTTTTATAGCTTTTATGTTTTTATGTCCTATGCTAGTAGGGAAGGAGAGAGGTAACTAAGTGACTAATTTAACTTAACTACTCATTAACTAAGTTCTAACTAATCCTAACACCAGCATCTNAAATAAAATAAATGCATAAGAAAATAAAATAAAAGAAATGCGTAAGAAAACAAATCTCAAGTGCTACAAGGATGAATCAAAGAGCTCATCGTTATTACCGTACATAAGGTGTGCTCAGGTACACAATGCTCAAATAAATATCCGTCCACACTTAGACCTCCTACTGCAAGTACTTGGAAAATATTCTAACCTTCAAATAGACTACAAGAATTTTGCTACTTGACTACTACAAGACTTCCTTCCAATTGTGCACCTAGGCACTATATTTATAGGCTTGGGAGCAACTACTCTAATAATTAGAGTAACCACTCCAATAATTAGAATAAACTGCTAGAGTAACTACTCTAATAATTAAAATAAACTACTAGAGTAACTACTCTAATAATTAAAATAAATCACTAGAGTAACTAGTCTAATAATTAGAATAAACCGCTAAAGTAACTGCTCTCATCATATCCCCACGACTAAATGAAAACTCATCCTTGAGTTCCTTACAAAATATTGGGAAGGTATGGGATTATTGACTAATTGACAACTGATGGTGGAATGGGATGACAGACTCAACGTGCCCAGTGATGGATCAATAAGCATATTACAACATTGTGGTGAACACTCATACATAAGTGACATCCAAGCCTTTATTTGGTAGCTTGTAGAGAAAGAGAGAGAAAGAAATCAAGCGTGTTGTTGCCAATGCTAAGATTGTGCCTTCTGTTGTTTATCCATAGCCACACCACCAAACTTGCTTCTTTCATAAATGATCTAGTTCCAATCCATCTTGAGTGCTTCCTCCAAGCCTAGTCCATTGTTTGTATGATCGTCATCTGCACACACAACACAATCACAAATGAGCAAGGATAGATAAATCACAATGCAGTTGATACCTTGCATCGATATGAAGCACATTGGCTAAGTTGTGATTATGGTAGAAACTGGTTTAGATATTTATCATAGGTGACTACCCAAGGTGTAGGGGTTAGGTGAATAGTAAAATGAAGAAAATTAAAACATTTGTGCTAGGGCCCCCACAACTTAGAGCAAACCTCTGGTAGCTATAAGATGGAAAAATATGAGGAACAAGAAACATGGGAAAAAATAGCAACTGCAATGCCAATAAAATGGATGTCATGGATGGGGATGAAATAAGAGATAATTGATTGCAAGAAATGTTTAAGAAAAAGAACCTAACAGTTTCACTAAAAAGAAATGCTAGTGGGTCCTTCCCAAAGCAAGCTCATGCCTTTTATGCCCTGACAAAGCCACAAACCAAAGAGTCTGTAGGCTCTAGGAATGTCATTTGGAAGCAAGAGTTTAAAACTTACCCACAAGAATTCACCAAAAAAAAATAATGCATCAACCTAGAATGGACTAATGATAAAACTGGTAATGAGGTGGAAAAATGGGAAGAAAGATGGAGAGGAGAGAATGGAATGGAATCCCAAGAACAAGATTGTGTAAAGTCCCTTGTGTATTTCATGGCTAATGTGATTGAGTAGAACTCATCCCAAATCCAGACTCAAATAAACCGCATAAAGTGACCTCACATAAACACACTTGACCAATCCATCCACTTGAAGCAACAAGAATGCTTCCACAAAGAGTCACCACCATTCCGAGGAGAGCGAGATGGAGAAGTAGGAAGTGAGAAAGGGCCTTAGTTAGAGGGAACTTTCAGTCATGGGTAACATGTCTTTCCAGTTCCATAACCAATGCTTGTAGCACATATTGCTTTATTATGTCTAAGGGGTGTGCTTTGAATTCTAACTTTTCTCTTTTTCTCATTTTTTTTGCATGAGAACCACACCATGCAAAGACTTATTTTTATTCACTTAGCTTCTCGATTTTTGAACAATGTTAGAATGGTGGAAAACCCAAGAAAAAGCATCTAAACACCCAAGAGAATGGCCAACACAAATGTATCAAATCCCCTTGAAGTCATACTCTTCTCATCCTTAGATTCTTTCCTTGGTTTGAAAAATACCCAGCCACCAATTGATTAATAGATTTACTTAGAAAAAGGGACTATATAGTTCCAAGCCAAAGGAGACCATAGAGTTGTATGGATGAGTGGACGGTGTGGACTCCTTGCCTATTTTACTAAAAGAACCATACCTTAATATCAGCATCATAATTCAAAGGTAAAAACCAAACATTAGTAATCAATATGATATAATTCAATCCACCAACATGAGCACTTATTGGATGATGAATAAAAGTAATCAAGAAAATAAGGAAATAGTAAAAATATGAATGATGGTGTAAAAAAAAAGTTGGAAAAATGTGTAAAACAAAAATGTGTAAAATAAAAACATGTATCCCCAACGACTGTAAAACAAAAAGTTAAAAAGAATTGAGGTCCTAGAATGGTTAGCATAGGTGGCCATCTCCCCAACGACTAAGTTGGAAGGAAGAGATCTGAAATAGTGAGCAGGGTTGTCCATTAAGAGAGGTAGCATGTGTATTGGCTGTCCTAAGCTCCTAGAAAGGTTTGGTTTGTTGCACATTGATCAAAATTTTCTTATCTAGGCTCTCAATTTTGTATATTGTCATGGACCTTGAAGAAAAAGTTGCATAAATAATATCAGGTCTTTCCCATAGTGTTTGAAATTTAGTATGTTGTGGCACATGTGTGGGATTCCAGTAGACAACCTTATCTCCTAGCTAATATTTAACTTTCCTAATTCTTAGGTCATGACATTGTTTATTGAAGGCCTTGTGCAATTCATTAGATGATAGGGTAGCTAATCGATTTTCATCTAGCAAGTTAAGGGTTACTAACTGTTGTTTCTATGCTAGATTAAGGTCAAGGTTGAGATCACATGTTGTGGATACTGTACAAAGCTCACTTTGAATGGGAAGCGTTGGTAATTTACCATACACTAACTCATAGGGAGAGTAGCCTGTAGGAAGTTTCCATGTGGAGCAGTCTGCCCAAAGAGCATTGTTTAGTTTAGTGCTCTAGTCTTGCCTAAACTTGCTAATGGTTCTTGTCAATATCTTCATAATCTCCCTATTGGTAACTTCTACTTGACCGTTCACTTGGGGGTGGTATGGTGTAGTCAATTTATGCTCAACCCCTAAGCATTGCAGTAATTTCTGAAAAGTTGCACCTATGAAGTGTGTACCATTGTCTAAAATAAGTGCATGTGGCACACCAAACCTATTTATGATTTGTTGTTGAACAAATTGTGCAGCTGTAGATGATGTACAATCTTTAGCAGCTGCTGCTTTAGACCATTTTGTTAGGTAATCAACGACAACAATAATATAAGCTTTTCCATTGGACATTGGTGTAATAAGCCCCATAAAATCAATTCCCAAAATGTCGAAGGGTTCTAATGGTTGAATCCATTGTTGTGGACACTCCATTCTAGCAGTCATTCCCCCATCACGTTGATAGTGCTCACAAGATTAGATGAAATGATGGGCATCTTGAAATAATGTAGGGCAATAATATCCTGCAATCAGGATCTTGATGGTTGTTCGTCTCCCAGCGTAATGACCCCCACAAGGACCCTCATGAGCATCTTGGAGAATTTGTAGTTGATCTATATCAGGAACACACCATTAAACCAAGCCATCAGGACACACTGTCCATTGATCTCCATAAAGTACTTGGCTCGATGAAGAAACTATTATTTCTTCTTAAGGTTTAACTCTTGTGGTGTTTGTTGAGTGAGGAGATAGGTAAGAATGCTACTATACCAGTTTGTCTCTATGGGTAATTGATTATTCACTACACCAGCAAAGAGGAATTCATCAAGGAAAGGATCAAAAATTGGATACTCATCCTCTTTGTTGTCCCATCCTAACTGAGATAAATGATCAGCAACTAAATTTTCAATGCCCTTGCGATCAATCATCGTTAAATCAAACTCTTGTAAGATTACAAGCTATCGTATGATACAAGGGCTTACCATTCGCTTATTCATGAGGAACCAGATTGCACTATGATCTGTATCTATATATACTTTATATTCTAATACATAGTGTATAAACTTTTCTAGTGCAAACACTACAGCCATTAATTCTTTCTCTATGGTAGTCTAGTTAAGTTGTGCACTAGTGATGCTTCTACTTGCATAGTGGATGTAATAAGGATGCTTCTAGTCATCTAACTATGTAAGTATGGCTCCTAACGCATAGTTGGATGTGTTAGTCATGATATGGAATGGTTTGGACTAGTAAGGAGCTTGTAGAATGAGTATTTCTACTAGCTTCTATTTTAGAGTTTGGAAAGCTAATTCGCATTCCCTAGTCCACTCGAAAGGTACATCCTTTTCATTAATTCCACCAATGGTTTGGAAACCTTTGAAAAGTTTGCAATAAATCTCCTATAGTAGCCAATATGTCCAAGGAATGATCGAATATCTTTGACAATTTCGGGTTGACGGGTAATTCCTTGGATAATTTTGATTTTCTTGGGGTCTACCTCTATCCTTTTGTGTGAGATTTTGTGCCTTAGTACTACGCCTTCTTGGATCATCAAATGGATTTTCTGCCAATTGAGCCTCAAATTGGTTTCTACACATATTTTTAACACTTGCTCCAACTGATCCAAGACTTGATCAAAGTTTGCTCCATAAGTGGAGAAGTTGTTCATAAAGACCTCCACGCCATTCCCTATCTACTGTTGGAATATGCTTAGAACTAGTCATTGAAATGTTGTAGGGGCATTACACAAGCCAAATGACATTTGTTTGTATGCAAACATTTCCCAAGGACTAGTGAATGTAGTCTTGGCTTGGTCTTCTGGGGCTATTTGTATTTGATTATATCTATTATATCCATCCAGAAAACTGTAGTAGCAATGCCCTACGACGGTGTCTAAGACTTGGTCAACAAATGGCAATGGAAAGTGATCTTTGAATGTTGCCATATTTAGTAGCCTGAAATCTATGCACACCCTCCATTTGCCTCCCTTTTTAGGTACAATAACTAATAGGCTAATCCATTCGCTATCAGCAATGGGGTATATAAACCTTGCCTTGAGAAGCTGTCCGATTTCTTCCTTAACTACTTGCTTTGGCTTAGGATTCAATCGCCTCTACGATTGTCTTCGAGGCTTCATTGAGGGGTCAATGTAAATTCTATGTTAGCATATCCTAGGATCTATTCTAGTTAATTCAAGATATGACCAAGAGAAGGCTTCTGACCATTTATTTATTACCTTCAGCAGTTCTTCTTTCTATTGAGGAGCAAGCTTAGCATTGATAATTACTAGTTTTCCATTTTTAAGGAACTTGTATTCCATACTGGTGGGCAATGGTTTCAACGCGAGGGGCTCTTACTTAAATTTCTCATAGATTTCCAACTTTCCCTAGTTGATATTTTCAAGGTTAAGACTTGGAAATTGGTGGTGGACTTGCTCTAATGTGTCTATGCTTTCGATGTAAGCACAAGTCAAACCCTTGGTTCCATGCATATGAGTGAACTACTTTCTTGATCAACTTTCAGCCATTGGGTGTCTTCCTATCATGTGGGTACTGTATACAAGAATCTTTGTATGTTAATCACTTGTGCACACAAATTGCATGCAGGTAATGCCAAACTTTGCACAAACCATGACCTCTGCACGTAATTCCACCCTATGTCACTATATGCGATGCACAGAACTTTTTTCTTCTCGATCTTTCCAAACGTATTTTCCTTTGATATTTCTAGGGAAAGATCATGGATTCCTAGGCGTGCATTGATGGTGCTTACCCATGCTCTTCCCATTATGATTGGGAAGTCCCCCTTATAATTGTTTACCTGAATTACTAGGAAGTCAACTGGGTATGACCAACCATAAACAATGGTAACAATGTCTTCCACTAGTCCCAATGGGACAGTGATGGACTGGTTGGCCAACTCTAGATAGATGTTGCTCTTTTTCAATGGAGGTAGGTTCCAGGCCTTGCACATTTCTTGAGAAATCAAGTTGACACCAGAACCTGAATCCAAAAGAGCCTTGCATGGTGCATTTCCAGCAATTTGTAAGTATATCAAAGAACTCCCAGGATCAGATAATTTCCTAAGAAGGTGGCCAACTTTGATCCAATCGGTGACGACATGTGTTAGCATGACCGTATGCATTGAGTACGGTGATTGCATTGAAGGGGGCTTCGAAGTTGTGATTGATATTGAGGTGTCTAAGGAATTAGCCGCTTGTGATTAAAAGGGCTTGGTTGGACTGTTGGTTCTAAAGAAATGTCTTTTCTTCATATGGCTGTTGGAACCAATAGTAGGTTGAGAGTTAACAACCATCGTGGGGTTATGTTGCTGTGGCTGGGTAGGGATTTTACCTTACATCGCGGAGCAGGTGGTAGTGGAGCTATTGGTGGAAGAGATGTGGCCAGATGAGAAGGATGATATTCTTGCGAAATATCACCTTTAGAAGAGGGAGTCCCATAATACTCGTGGGCTTGGTAGTGAGGTTGAGGAGTGACGTGACTAGTAGAGTCACATGGGAAGATTGGCTACTGCATGTAATATCCATATGAGTCAAGTTTCCGGTAAGGATACTGTTGCCTTGGTGGTGGAATTCCCCATAATTGTGGGTGCTACCACTATTGATATTGCTCAATCGGTTGTGGTGGAGTTCCAATGGGATAATATGTTAAGGGTTGGTGGAATTTCCTTGGGTTACCTTGAGGATAAGGTAACCTTCAGGGTGTTT
>MNCI01035832.1:108263-214360 GCA_015680685.1 Gnetum montanum
GAGGGGGATGTGTGGGAGGGGAGGTAAGATGCTAACAATTATTTTATCCACTTGCACTATTTTGGGGTTTCCCCCTCTTGGCCAAAACAATGTTCTTTTTTGAAAAACATGGATGTGAAATTTTGTTTTTCAATGACTAGGTTGGTGTTTAGAGAAGGAACAACATTGGTTTTATTGAAAAATTTCACAACAGGAGGGTGGGATGGTCTAAGGATATGAAACCCATGCTAGGGGCTATGACACCCATCTTGGGGGCTATGGCAAACCTAAGCTAGGGGGTATGACACATCCACTTTGGCTTTAAAAAATCCAGCAACTACTGTGAATTTTTTGCAAAACCCAAATACCCACATTAGGAGGGTATGAAACCCATGCTAGCTTTAGAAAAATCTAGTAACTACTATGAATTTTCTACCAAAATCCAAACACCCATGCTAGGTTTTGGTGGTAGGAGGATGGATGGCAACATTGGTTTTTATGGTAGAAACAATTTTTTAAATATTTTTTTAAAACATTTTTTGATGTAAATGAAGGTTTTAGACTTGCAAACAATTTTGTTTTAAAAACCAATAGGATTGGATGCAGAACTTAGGTGGAGGTCCTCCTTCTAGTGTCAGAAAATTTAATACCTAAAAAATTCTATTGCTAGAAAACTAAATATTCCAATAACCCTGGATCCCAAGGGCCTCTGAAAAATAAGATCTGAGGTACCCTAGATGGTCTAGTAGATTAGATAGGGACATAGAGAGTGTAAACAAGGGTAATGCAAAATGAAAATAACATAGATCTAATATAAAAATAATGCATAAAATAAAGAAATGTAATGTAACTTGCACAACAAATGAAACTTTAAACTTTATTATAAAAATAAAGGGGATCTAGAAATATGTACAAGGGGTATCTAAGGATGCAAGGGGGGTTCACTTTGATGGGTGCTTGAAATCCATTAATGCAAGTAGCCTTGGACACCACAGTCAGCTCCACGATCTAGATGCTCCACAAATTCCAAAAATGTAAAACCTTGCTACAGTCCTTACCATATTTGCAATGTTGATGGTGTATGAGGGTAAGATGTCTGGGAGTTTTGAGCTATAAACAAGATTCACACTAGGAGTCTTGATGCCCCGATTACTCAATGTTGTTGCAAGACCACACACAATCTCAGGGGGTAAAAGGGATTACAATGGCTATGGGTTTCACACTGAAATTTTTCAAAAGATTTGTGTTTGCAAGGGATTCTCAAAGCTATGGGATTCAAATATGATGGAATCCTTTCATGGTGCATAAGTTTAGGTTATATAGGTTTTATGGCAATGAATTTTTCTATAAATTTTCTACCTAATTGTTGATAGATTAATGTTATGTGCAAGTGTTGTAGGTGTCCAAATCTAGCATGGTTACTATGTATGATAAATTTTGATATTCCCATGGCATCAAAACTTTTCTGTTTATAAAAAATATTAAACATAAATTTTACCCATAGTAGCCTTTCAAGAGCAACGCTAAGCCCAAGGGTATAACACCCATGCTGGAGTTGCAAGACCCATGCTAGAGCTATAGAATTCACGCTAAAGTTGTTGGGAGCAATGCTGGGGGGTGGGGTCAAGGAATAATGCTGGAGGTGCAAGATTTATACCCCCTAACACTAGGCATAGTTGATGTTATACCCCTCCCCCTCCCCCATAGGTTTTTCCAACGTAGAAAAAGCTATACCCCACAAAACCCATGAAAATGCCAATTTGACAATTGAAAAAAGCATTTTTAACCCTCCCAATCCTAAATATGAACATAATATGACTTTTTTCACCTGGGTGTTAAGGATATGATCACTTTCAAAGAATTTTTCATCTTGAAAAAAGTATGTGAAATTGCATCTTATGGATTACAATCTTCACATTTTACCATGCAATTTTAGCCTCAGTTTTCATGGGATGAGGGTTATAAGGCCAGAAGGTTACAACATGGATTTTCTTAGTGGTGTTTTAGATGTAACAGGCTATTCCTTCCCTTCTACAAAGTTTTCTAATGAGGCAAGGAAAGTGGAGTGTCTTTCTTCCATGCTCATTCTCTTTGAATCTCTTCTCAATCTCTTGTAAGATGAGCCATTGGAAGGTTGACTAGAAAGTTTTTACTTAAAGAGGCTATGATATTGCTTGTCCTTATTATTAGGTGGTAGGCCACAATCTTAAAATAAATCCTCTCTACCTTGATGAGTGCACTATACTCCTTATGGTCTACTCCATAGCATTGTTGGATGCATTCCTTCTTAACATCTAGCTTCGCCTATGTTGAGATCTCCGTCAATGTTGTTTAGCTATCAGGCATCTCAAGGGCCTCTAAAATGACCTCAACCAAATAGTACACACTGATGTCCTTAATCTTGACCATGGCATTTGCTTGCCTATTATTCTATAAGAGGTACATCTCTCCAATGTACCACTCCCCATTGAAAGTGAGGATAGGCCACATGGAAGAGGTTTGTAGTTGAGTTTTTACCTTTTCTAGCATCATGTCCAAGAAGGAACTAAAGATAAGTTCTTGAAGAACTATACTTTGAACCTCCTTACTACAGATTTATCTTAAGTAGGCCTTGGTTAAGATGACCTCCAAGTTTGGTCCAAGCCCTAGCACCTCATCTCACCTGGATTGGTCTATTTCCACTATGGGAATTTGATGGTTAGATTCCACTTTAGGCTCCTCTCAAAGAGGTCCCATTGCATATGTTTCCACCTCTTCTTCTTAAGGTGGTTGCAGCTGTTGGCCCCTTCCCTCTCATGGCTACTTTTTCTTTGGAAGGGATGGTTCTCATTTTAGTATTCTTTTCAATGCCATCTATGATAACAAACATAGCCAAGGATTAGCATTTTATGTATAACTTATATCACTTTGATACCTTGTCTCATTAGTTAGTTATAGTTAGGCTAGGTTGTGATCATGGTTGATTTATTATTTTAATATTATTTTATTGTATTGGCTACCTAAGTTTTTTGGTGAGGTTTCTCTTAGATAAATTTGTGATATTTAATATTGTTTTATTAGTTAAACCATGTGGGAGTTAGAAAATTTTTGGAAAAAGTTTCCATTAGAAACCATTGGTTTGTGGCCCCACAATGTAAAGTTTACCTCTAGTAGCTACAAGGTCAAAGAACAAGCAGATTTGGAGAAGAGGTTTGGAAGATATGGGCTCTAGAAGGCTCTAGCCTTTGAAAAATGGAAAAAAATCCCTTGGTGTTTGAGTGTAAATGTGAAAAATGGCTAAGTGTCGATGTGTATTTATAGTGTTTTTATGCTACATCAATGAGGATGAGTTGATATAGCCAAAAAACAAAATTTTTCACAATTAAATACTAAGTTAAAATAATAGTTTTTGCATGAAATTAGAGTCTATATGAAGCCAAAAAATCCTAGAATAATGAGGAATGTTTGAAGATGGCTTGGAATACATGATGAATGGAGATTTATTAGGATGTTTATGTGTCAAGGAATCCAAAAATTGGATACATCGTAGTAGAAAACATAAAGTTTGAAAGAAAAATGGCTAAGGGATAATAAGTTTAACCATCCCAACCAAGGAGTATGCAAGTAGGTCCTCCCCATAGTAGGCTCATATCCTTAATGCCCTTTAATGCCCTCAAACCAAGGAGTCCATGGACCCCAAGAATGATTAATGGTTGTTGATCATTACAAAACCAATCATCAAAGAAGTCATTAGAGAATTTTGACCATTTACCAGATGAATCCATCAAAACATTCATGAAAAGAGGCAGTGACATGGTACATGGAAAAAATAGGTGGGAGAGAAAGACTATGGAATGGAGTTCTACATGTTAGTCACATGAAGTCTCTTTTGGAATATGTGATTTATATGACCTAAGAACTTCCTTCCTTTGTCTGAATCAAGACCATCACTTCCAGTGACTTCATATTGATACATTAGATTATTCCACCACCCAAGATACAAGAACATCCCCATAGACTACTCATCATTCCAAAGAAAGAAGGAAAGAGAAGTAGGAAGTGAAAAGGGCCTCATAACTAGTGCTTATAGCCCATTATTGTGTCTAAGGAATGTGCTTTGAATTCTCATTGATTTTTTTTCAAATGAGAACCATACCATGCAAAGACATTGCTTCCTATTTATTTGTTAATGGAGGAATGATGAGAAATCCATGGAAATACTCATGCATCCCTAGATGAAAAGCAAGTACAAAAGTGAAAAATCCCCTTGAAGTCACACCCTTGTTCATCCACTTAATTCATTCCATGTTTGGAGAGTACCAAGGTTGTTAGTTCATTTTAAGTTATTATTAATAAAGGACTCATATTTCCAAAATGAGAAAACACCATAGAGTTGTGTGGAGTGGTGGATGACATGGACTCACTACCTGTTATTATGAGAATAATCAATTTCCTATTAGTAAATGAAAAATTCTAAAATGAAATCCAGTCATTTGCAATCAAGTAATCAATGATGTTTCAAACCACCATTAATCAATAGTTGTAGTTGAAATCAAAGTCCTGGTGGCAATAAGAAAAATTCAAATAAAGAAAAATATAGAAAAAACTATAAAAAACTCAATAAAATTGAAAATTTACTAAAGATAGTGTAAAAAAAAGTTAAAAATGCACTTATTAGCTCTTAATTCAAGATGGGGCATTTCCCCCATGACTAAGCTTATGGGTGAGACCAAAGCTAATAAGTGGATTGGATGTTTACATGAATATTTGGAATAGTTTTGTATTTACATTTTTGAGCCACTAAGTATCCTTTGATTTAGTGGCTCCTACATAGACTTGGATTTGCACACACACTTGTTCCTTGAGTTTTTTTTGGGTTGATATAGGAATCATCCTCATACTTTGAACTTTTGGCCCACACTGCACCCTTTATTATTATTAGTAATTCATGGAATATTTTGTCTCTCCACAATGATAGGTTCATCTTTAACATTTTGTGTTAGAGTGATGATGGTTGTTGACTCTTGTAGATGATTAGGAGACATTCTTTTATGAGGAAGAGTGTTGTACTAGATTGGCCTTGTGTTGGTTTTGATAAAGCCAATACATCTATGCATTTTGTTCACATGTGAGGAAACTATCCTAAAGAAAGGATGTTTTCAAGACTTTCACTGAGATCTAATAACATTATCTTTTACTTGTATATTCACATCACAAGTGGCATTATTTTATTGAGGCTATGGTGCTAATCCTTCCTATGTTATTGGTGGTGACATACATTGGAGGGAAGTATGAGAGTATTGAGGATGTGACAGAAGATAAGAGGTACGAGATGGTGATCCCATAGAAGATGTTGTAGGTTGATGATATTCAAAAGAGTATTAGTAGTGATTTGAGGTAGAGGAAGTAGAACCATTTTGAGAAATAGGTTGTTGAACATAGTATCCATATGGGTTTGGCTAGCAATAATGGTATTACTAGTTTGTTGATGGCCTCCCCCACAACTGTGGGTTTTTCCACTACAATTAATAGTAGTTTTGAGGCTAATAAAAGGTCCCACTAGAATAGTATGATTTTTTGTAGAAATGTCTATAATTACCTTGTGAGTAAGGTAATTTCCTCATGATTTGCTTTTGCACAAACTTTGGATTCAAAGAAAAATCCCCATACTCTTGCAGATGTAATAGAACTAGACAATAGCCCTTTAGATGTTCATATTGACAGATGTCACATCCATCATCCTATTCTATATTTGAGTCTATAACCTCCTCTACTATAGCTATTTTTCTTTTTTTCTGATAAGTGTTCCTACATGTTTCCTTGTTATTTTCCCTCTTCTTATTTTGATCACTTGATCCTTAATGTGTTATCCTCTCTCTTATGGTTTCCAAGTAGGATTTTACTCCTTCATTTATCAACTCCCACATCTTATTTATCCTTGCTTCAATATCTATGATAGACTTTTGTATTGGCAAGGTTTGTTGTGAAATAAACTCATCAAGATCTACCTCTTTTTCTTAATCATAAATATGGACCTCCTCATTTTGAATAGTTGGATACCAGGTATATTCCTCTACATTCTCCTTTTGCATAGCTCTTCTTCTTCCTTTGCCACCTATTCCACTACTCTTTTTATCTAATGGGCTCTTAGTTTAGATAATCATCCTTTGGAATAGATCCTAAGGGTCTTCATCATTTTGTTACAAAGCCCATCTATGATGTGGAGAAGCTTCTCTTTTTAAGAAAAACTATGGCCTGGATATCTATGTAGTAGAGGATAGTATCTATCTAAGGCCACATTCAAGGATTCATGTTGTTCTTGCTTCCATCCTTGGATTTGGTTTTATAGATTAGACACTCTCACATAGGTTTGGTATTTTTTGTTGAAGAGCTCAAGCATTGTGGACCACCATTAGATTGAATCTAGTTCCAACGATCTATACCAACTTTCAACTTCTTCAATTAATGTCCTAGGAAAGAGCTTAAGCTTTTGTCACTTACTTTTGATATTTTGTAAGGTGCAAGAATCATGGAGGACTTGTAAATGTTATTAGNCAAGCCCTCCTTATTCTAGGATTTACTCCATCTCCTCTAGGATTATCTATATTAGGTGAACATAGTCTTTGAGTGTAGTAAGGGTCTAAATAAGCATGTGAGACCCCTACTTGTGGTAGTTCACTAGAATTCTCTTTAGTATAAAACCTACCATTTGTCATACTANTGCATTATTGGTCCTATGTGAAGAAGACATGGTTTTATTTGATAATGTGTGAGTTAAAATATTAATACTTTCTAAAAGATAAATTGTTAATACTTTTACAGTGATCATTTATAATATAACTAATCTAGATAGCTAGCACCATCCTTGGAAATGATACCAATGATGAGTAGTGGGTACCCCCTACACCCAACCATATGAATCACAAGTGTTCATGCACAATCCAATCAAATTCCATGGATGGAACTAGTGTGGCATCTAGATTGTTAAGCATTGATTGTAGGACATTGTCTTCCGACTTGGACTAGTGGTAGCTTTGTCATGTATGGTTTAGTCTAAAGTGAGACATATGATTGTTGATGTTCTTTTGGCCTTAAACTAATCTTAACAATATTATAGAAATTAATTACCTAATATAATTAAAAACAAGAAGATAGATAAATTCTAAACAAGCCTAAGGGTGATGAGTGTTTATTCTCAGCTTGCTGTAGACATCCTAAACTCACGTATCCACTACTAGGATTATCAAGTGTTATGCTACTAGGTGAACCAAGCACTAATGCTATTGGGATTACCAAGGGAACATGTGTTTATGCTCAAAACTTATCATTCTCATTCCACTAATTGATTATTGTGTAGGGAAATGTAAATATTAACTAAGTACATGAAAAGAAAATTTCATGAAAATTAATTCTATTCTATTCTAAGTGCTATAAGGAATTTGAAGAATCTTGTCTTTATTATTGTCATATCAAGGCATTCAAGTACATTGATTCTCTAATAAGGATCTGTAGAATCCTTGAAGTCCTACTGTGAGGACCTAGAAAATATTCTAACTTTTATGAAATAAAATTGCAAGATCCTAGATACTCTATTAACTTAAGTATGCCATAAATACAATTGGTACAAGCATTTATATAAGCGAAGATACATGCCACATTGATGCATATGCATTGAAGTAGCTTAACTTTATGATTCATCAACTAGGTAGTTAATAAGTTGAGATTGGAGTTGGTCCATCAACATATGGTATATAGTCAATATCAAACCTAACAATTGATAGAATGGTAGTGGGGAGTTAGGACGTAACATAACTATAGGATTAATACTATCCATAATGTAACCTAACAATTGAAAATTTCATACATGAGGGTTGGCCAAGTTAGGTTACGTAATGATGTAGGGACATATCTTCTAATTTCCTTTGCCTTTTCCTAAGTTTATGATTGTAGGTTTTGGGCTTGAAGAAGATGTCTTAGAAGATAAGAAGACATCTTGGCTAAGGCTTGTGGTTGACAAAAGATAGCTTGAGATGAGAGGAGACATATTGCTAATTTTTGTTAGCATCTTAAGCAAGATGTCTTGGCCAAGGAAAAGACATCTTAGGTAAGACATCTTGGCCCTTTAGGAGATGTATTAGGTAAGATGTCTTGCAAATGAAGGAGACATATTTTCCAAGGGCTAGGTTATCACAAAAGACTTCTTCCCAAACTTCTTCCCAAGATCAGAGATAACATGTATGACTAGGAAAACTTTCAAAATCATTGGTCCCAATTTGAGAAATAGCTAGGGTAAGTTAGTAAAGGATGGAAATAGCCAAGAAGGTAAGTAGACTTGGGAAATAAATAAAAAATCTTAAGTAATATGAGGAAATATTTCTAGGTTTCTTATCTTCATGTTTTCAATAAATATTATTGTGATTTTCAAATTTTGTTAGGAGATGGTGATAAGAGAGAGAGAGATTTGTGAGATGAGATTAGACAAGATGTGGGAGAATACATTTAGTCAGTGCATAGATGTTGTAGCTCCAAGGTTGATTGTGTAGACCTATGTGTTCTAGTCTAACTTGTAAGTTGAGATCTCATTTTTAGGTTATGGGAGAATCTCTCTATTGGTTGTGTCTTTCATTGAGAATAGCCATTGTATGGTTGTAGAGCCTCATGCTCTATAATATCATTTAGGTGTAAAAGGTTTGGATGTTATGAGTTTTGAGAACCCAATTGTAATCTTCTAATCAATTTATTGATGATAGATAACTTTCTTATTTTCTAGCAAAAACTTTTATCTTTGCATAATATATAGTTTTAGCATTTGAAGGTGATTAATTAGTGAAGTGATCCTACTCTAGCATTATTGGTATTGAAGCTTAGCTTGTATTAAGCTTTGAAGCTTAGATTGGTATTTATTGTTGCTTGGAATTAGTAAAGGATTTTGTCAAAATTTCAGATGGCACCCAAGAAGAAACTAGTGCAAGCTCTAAAAAGAGACATGGAGAGCATGAAGTCTACCTTCCAAATGATGGTTTCTTGATTAGATAAAATTCATGCAAATGTAGATATAAATTCCAATCCTAGTCATATTTTGACATGCAGAGGAGATGAGCATGCACATTCAGATGAAGAAGTTTCACAACTAGGTGTAAACAAAGTGGATGAAGAGAAAGGATAATCTAGCTATGGATGTGTAGGAATCCATTAGCCAAGGATTACAATGGAAGGGAGTCCTATTCCTTAGATGAGAATCCTAAGGGATTCAATGATGATAAATAATTCTTCTCCAAGAAGCAATACTTGCTAGAGTATTTAGAAATACTGCAAGACTTTTGTACATGGAGTTGAAGACTTTTAATATTGTAGATGGTACCAATGGTTTTGCAAGTTGGTTGAGCATACTTTAGAAGCATTTCTAGTTGTATGAGATCAAATAAATTAAGGGTACCTATTGTTCAATCTAGATTAGAAGGTATGACTTCTACTTGATGGAAAAAGAAGTCCTAGGGGTATGAAAGATGAAATGATCAACGTAGTAGAGACTAGAATTTGATGAAGTATAGGTTGAAAAAAAATTTGAATAGTCTTGTGAAAAACAAGAAACCATCATAAAGTTAAAATTCCTAAGGTGATGGGATAGAGATGTTAAGGAAATCTACATCGAATTTTATAATCTATTACATTAAGCTGAGGTAAACTTGAAAGAGTATAAATAAGCTTCAAACTTTTTAGGAGATCTCAAAATGACATAGCATAAGGAGTTGTCTTTTTATGAGCCACAAACTCTTGATGAGGCTTATGATTTAGCACTCAAGGCCAAGAAGAAATTGAGAAAATTCAGAAATAGGAGAAAATAATTTTCAAGGATAAGGAGAAAGAATCCAAATTTGAAAAATAATTCAAATAAAAATCTAAAGAAAAGATCGAAAATCATGGTAAGATGATTGAAAGAGGTAATGAGAAGGGAAAAGCCAAGAAGCACCACAATAAGAAAGGTAAGCGGCAAGGTAGTAGATCATCAAAAATCTAGTGCTTCAAGTGTGAAAAATGGAGACACAAGCAATGGGAATGTCCACTTTACATAGAAGTTAAGGGTGAGAATATGGAAACCATGAAGGTGGAGGAGACATTAAGCCAATGTCTTCAAAGAGGTAATCTTAATTCTCAAAAAATTTAGAATGTTTCTAAAATAATTTCTTGTGCATTCATGGAGAATGTAAATAGAGGAGAACCTCCTAATAGAAAATTCTTATTCCAAATTGGAGCTAGATGTTTGCTTAGTGGGAAATGGATTCATATTTTAATTAATGGAGGAGCCTATGAAATTTTTATTTTTTCTAAGGTAGTTTTTACATTAGGTTTGATGACTAATCCTCATCCTAGATTGTATAAGTAAATTTGTTGTTTAGAGATTATTCCCAATAGGTGAGGGAATAATGTACTTTGAAATTTAAAATTAGAGATTTTCTTGATGTTGTAAAGTATGATGTACTTCCAATTAATTGTGTTGATGTAATTCTTGGTAGACCTTGGAATTTTGATACTGGTACTCAGTTTGATGAAGTAAGAAATATGTGGAGTGTAGGTAGACCTGATTGAATCCATGAGTTAATTCCTATGCTAGTTAAACAAGTTAGGTAACAAAGCCCACTTAATGCTTCCTTAATCATTCTAGGATAGAGGAAATACATTAAGGAACATGATGAAACTAGTTTTTCTTTTGTTATTATGACAACAATTACTACTAACCATGATGATGTGCAGGTTAAACTTCCCATAGGTATGCTAGTCTTGAAGGAGAAATTTCTTGAGATGTTTAAGAAGGAACAAGATGAATTACCACCAATGAGGAATGTAAAACATTAGATTGATTTCATTTCTAGTTCTACCATTCCAAACAAGAGAGCTTACTAAATGAAACCAAATTATTGGGTTAAATTGCAAAGGAAAATAGAGTTACTTGCAAATGGCTTCATGAGGAAATCCATTTTACTTTGTGTAGTTTCAGTATTCTAGTGCCAAAGAAGAACATCGATGAATGGAGGATGTGAATGGATTGTAGGTCAATGAATAGGATAACAGTGAAGTATAGGTTTCCTATTCCAAGTATGGATGATATCCTTAGTTTCCTTACTAATGGAAATTTTTTTAGCAAAATTGATTTAAATAATGATTACCATCAAATCAGAATCAGGCTTGGTGATGAGTTAAAAATAACTTTCAAGGTATAGAATGGATTGTTTGAGTTGTTGATGATGCCATTTAGGCTCACAAATGCACTTGCTACATTCATGAGATTGATGCATGACTTATTAATGGAATTGGTTAGTAACTACTATATTATCTTTTTTGATGATATTTTCTTATATAGCTTTAATGAGGGATAACACTTGGATCACATGAGAATGGTGTGTATTAAGTTGGAGGAGGCACAGTTGCTAATAAATATGAAGAAAAGTCATTTATTCAAAAATGAAATTACATATTTGTGAAATGTGATTTCTAAAAATCAAATTCGGATGAAATCTAGCAAGATGAAGAGTACTAGAAATTGGCCAACTCCTAAGAATGTTGTGGAGGTAAGATCATTCCTTACTTTATCAAGTTTTTATAGATATTTTCTCAAAACTTTTAGTGGTATTTTGTAGTTTATGTTTGCTTTGTTAAAGGAAAATAAAGATTTTAGGTGGGATAATGAAACCCAAGGGAGCTTTGACTTGTTGAATGCAAAGATTATTAGTGAATTGGTGCTTGTAATTCTAGATTTTTAGATACTTTTTCATGTGGAGGTGGATGAAAGAAGACTTGACATTTATGGGATAAACTTAGAAGAAGTTAGGCCTATTGCTTTATTTTCATAAAAGTTAAATAAGTCAAGGAAAAAATATAGTGTATATGAGAAGGACTTGTATGTTATTCATTTAGCAATTAAGCATTAGAGGTATTACTTGTTGCCTAAGAAGTTCATATTAATGATGGAACACCAAGCACTTAAATTTCTAAACTCATAAAAAAAGTAGAGTGAAAATCACATGAAGTGTGTTGTATAGTTACAAGAGTTCAATTTTGTGTTGAAGCACAAAACTAGAAAAGCCAATTTGGTGGCTGATGCATTATCCAAGGTGCATGTGGTGTATTTCAGCATACCTTATGTGGAAGGTATGGGTAATTTTAATTCTTATAGGTTTGAAGGATTATTAAAGAGACATTGATGAGTAGGATAGACTAGTGGAGGGACTATCATGTTCAAGATAAACTATTATGTAATAATGGAAAGGTATGTACTCCTAATTATGATTTTAGGAAAATGATTTTGTTTGAAAAGCATTTTAGTCATATGACAGGTCACATGGATAGGGATAAAACATTATAATTTATGAATAGGCACTATTTCTAGCTTGGTATGGCATCTAAAGTTTTCAAATTTTTGAAGGAGTATTTATCAAAATTTCAAAGGAGGTAAAGGAGTGGATAGACATTATATTCCTTTGCCAATTTCAAAGGGTCCATGACAAAGTCTATATATGGATTTTGTAAGTGGCATTCCAAAAACAAAAAGTAGTAATGATGAAATTTTTATTGTTTAGAATGATTCTTCAAGATGACACATTTCATTCTATGTAAGAAGGTGAGTGATGTTTCTAATGTTGTAAATTTGTTTTTCTAGCATGTTGTGAAGTTGCATTGAATTCCTTTGAATATTGTTAGTGACAAAGATTACAAATGTACAAGTTATTTTTGGAGGTCCCTTTAAAAAAATTTAGGGAGAAATTTTAATTTTTTTAGTACATATCATCTACAATTTGATGCCCAAATAGAAGTGGTGAATAAATCCTTACTAAACATATTGAAATGTTTATATGATGGACAACCAAACAAGTGGGAAAGCTTACTATGTCATGTGGAGTTTTTGTATAGTAATGCTTTTCATATTGCTATTGTAAAAATTATATTTGGGGAGAATTATGGATTTTTCATAAAGATGGTAAACACCTTGAAGAGCTTTAATGATGAAGCTCAAATTAGTGTTGATTTTGTGCAAGAGATGAGGGATCTCCATGCATAAGTAAAATGAAATTTGAAGAATAAGGCTGAAGAGAGTGTCCTTAAGATTAATGAGAGAAAATGGAAGCCTAATTTTGCTATTGGTAACTTGGTTTGGGTTTACTTGAGGAAGAAGCAGTTGAGAGATGTTAACTTCTTCAAGTTGAAAGATAAGAAGACGAGGCCTTTCAAAGTTAAGGCTAAGATCAGTGATAATCCTTTTGAGATAGATTTATTAAATAATGTTAGTATATATTTTATGTTTAATGTTTCAAATCTTGTGCACTATCATGGACCAACTCATGAGAAGAACATACAAGGTATCATTGATGAGTTGAAGGGGAGTATTGATTAATCGAAGCTTTCAATGGAGAGGAAGATAATTGTACTCAAGTAGAGAAAAGCTTCTAGTGCTTGGGAATCCAATAGGCATAAATATTTAATATATTGGAAGGATGAACCTACTAATGATGTCATATGGATCCATGAGATCAAACTTCATGAGGAAGGACTCACTTTAACCCATAGTTCCTTGTTCACTTGAGTTCACTGTTTAGATGGTGAAAGAGCTAGTGTAGAAACATCTCTTTTGATACAAATTGTTCTTTCCCATTGTTGTGTTTATATGTTTCAAGCTTGAAGAAGATGTCTTGAAAGATAAGGAGACATCTTGGCTAAGGCCTAGAATTAATGGAAGATGTCTTAAGATGAGAGAAGAAATCTTGCTAATCTTTGTTAACAACTCAGGCAAGACATTTTGGCCTAGGAGAAGATGTCTCAGGTAAGATGTCTTGGCCCTATAAGAAATGTCATAGGGAAGATCTCTTGCTACTTGACCTTAGAGGAGATGTCTCCTAAAGAGAGAAGATGTCTTTCTTGAGAGTTGGGTTATCATAGAAGATGTCTTCCTAAGATTAGAGATAACCTGTATGGTTGGTGAAACTTTTAAAATCACTTGTCCTAATTTAGAAAATAGTTCAGATAAGTTGAAAAAGGATGGAAATAGCCAAAGAGAAGGTGATAAGACTTGGGAAACAACTAAAGAACCTCAAGTGATATGAGGAAAGATTTCTAGGTTTCTTGTCTTCATATTTTTCATAAATAATATTAGGATTCCCAATTATTATTGGAAGCTAATGATGAAAGATAGAGAGTTATGAGATGATATTGGACAAGGTGTGAGAGAGCACATTGAGTGAGTGGATAAAGATTGCATCTCTAGGGTGCATTATGTAGACCTATGTGTTCTAGTTTGTCTTGTAAATTGAGATCTCATTTCTAGGTTATGGGAGAATCTCTCTATTGATTATGTCTTACATTGAGAACAATCATTATGGGGTTGTGAAGCCTCATGCTTTGCCATATCATTTAAGTGTTAAATTTTTAGATGTTTTGGGTTTTGAGAACCTGATTGTAATCTTCAAATAAATTAATTGAAGATAGTTAGTTATCTTGTTTTCTAGAAAAATTTTTTATCTTTGCATAATATATGGATTTAGTATTTTGAAGGTGATTAATTAGTGGAGTGATGACTAGTTAAGTTAGTATTAGTCCTAGAGTTATTCATTCGTTTGATGTTGGAAATATCATGGAGAAAATTAATGGGTAGCACAAGAGAAGAGTTAATGGTATATTATCACATTATTGGTAATTGTTAATGGTTTTAATTAATAGATTTGTTAATTAGTAATTCATTATTTATTCTAACAATGTCTTGTGTAGCATGAACCCTATCTTCAAACCTATTTTGGATTACAATAGGTTGGTTTCCTCTACTATGAAGGTGTCCTAATCCTTCCTACATGTGTTTCATATAGATTTAAGTTAGAAGACTTAGATGAAAGTTTCTAATAATGGTACAAATCCTATATTGGGGTGTGTAATGATAGCTTTGGGTATTAAGTGATTCATTACAGATGAAGGACACATATTTATGTATTTCATGTTATGTTTTAGCTATTATATGACTTAGCCATTAATATGGATTATGTATTAAACTCTAATGATATATCGTGACAAGGCCTAAGTGAATAATAACTAGTTTATATTGATTTTCAAGAGGTTTCTAAGTTACTAAGTTTCCAAGTTAATATATATGATTAAATGGTTTTATAAGTGTAAAAGTTATTTAAGGATTTATTAAGAAGTTAAGTTCTATTTATTATATACCATGGATGGTTAAGTTTTTAATTAATTTCTAAGCACAAATTTGGAATATGATAGTTTCCTTCTAACATTTCTTACTTTTAATTTGAGAATATTTTCTTGATCGCATGAAACTTAATAAATAGTTTGATTGGACATGAGACCTTGTAAATGTAATTATTTAGTGAGCCCCATCCTTAGTGCTAATTATGAACACGATACGTTATATTTTGAATCTGGACATTTCATATTTGATATTTATCTTATGCTACTAACCTTTTTGCCTTTGGATAAAGATAGAATAATTGGATATGAATTCCACTAATGATGATATTACCTTTATGTTGGATCTAATGTGTGGTATATATTAATTAAGAAGTCTTAAGTTAAAACCTTCTAAAGCTCCTTCACAATAACTCATGACTTGATCTTTATAAGAGAATCATGGGTTTTTCCTTCACACATCATTTTCCATTTGTAATTTCTATTAGTTTGAGTTTGTTATTAACTTTTTCTTAAGATCTTAGGAAGCTTTATCACTAGCTACTATTTTTTCATGATTTCAAAATGTATTATATTTATTAACTTTTTATAATTATATTTCAAGATCTAGTATTAACTTGATACTTTGTTATGTTTCTAAGTTCCTTAACTACTAGGATAACCTTAACCTATGGATCTTGAAGGGTCTTCAACAGTGTCTAAGGTATGATGTTTAAATATAGTATTAAAGGGGAATAATGATGGTTGATAACATAGAATATGATTTGCATCATTGTATCAGTGGATATCCATGAGTCATGTAGTTTTATTGTATGAACTTTTTTTGGTAACTATAGGTTGCAACTAGGTCATGATCAACCATCAAAACTAGATCTTAAGTTGCAACTTCCTAATGTAGCATTATAGCAGTATTGGCATGGCTTGTGACATCTAGTTTCAGATGCTAGATAAATGTTAAATATACATAACATTCAACATTATATGTAATTAACATAACAAGACAATGGAAAAAGAAAATAAAAAAAACTTTATTAATGAGAAAAATATGGAAATAACGTGTGTATTTATGTCATGCTCTCTAAGGATTATTAGTGATTATCTTTCTTTGGAATCTATCCCTTAGATGGAATCCATCACTAACACCACGATTAGGCATATAATTGGCCAAAGAAGATGGTAATTTAACTTTCTATCTTACTTCACTACTCAACACCAATTTCTTGCCTTTACTAGCTCCATAACTTCATGTTGATATGACCTCTAATTCTTAGATATAAATATCTTAGTTCAAATCCACAAAGGTCACCTCAAGAGATATGTCTATAATTACAACATGCTCTTTCATAAGGGGTTTTATTGAAATAATTACAATATCTAGTTACATAATGACTCCATCTTGGTTATGGAATATGAAAAATAGGAATATGAAAAACTACCTTCCTTAGCTTTTGTTCATTCTCAAATGAGTTCACATTAGGGATATTTCTCTATGCTCTAGTGCTTCCTTCATGTTCTAATGCTCTAATGCTTTGATTTCTTCTTTTAGAAAAGGATTGGATATTTAAAGTTCTTAGTTATTTAACTTATTTTTCAAATAAAATAAAAATAAGAAAAATATCTAAGAAAATAAATTGATCATGTAAATAACTTACCTCAATCTTTAGGAAATGATAAGTGGTGAATTAAATCTCTACAACCACCAATCATAAATCCTAACTAATGTTACACTAAGTGTAACTCATATCTCTAGTTCTGCAAGTGAAGATAGGACAAATCTATGTTCCCTACTTGTATTAGCATATAATATTTTACTTACATAATTTAAGAATATAAATTAGATAAACATAGAAATATAAAGAAAGAAAGAATGAATAATATAAACAAAAAATAGAAGTAGACTTAGGATAATTCCTTCATTTTTATCTTTCCTTAGAAATCATGTTTTATTCTCATCATAAGGAAATTATGGTCAAACGAAAATATTCTAAATGGTAAGGCTTGATCTTTACTTCATGACTTCATAAATTTAGTAACTAGAAGAATTTGGATGATGAATGTTGACCTAATTTTAGCACTTACCAATTAGGATGGTATGGTTAACTAATGACTACATCTTCAAGCCTGATCAAGACACATGACTTTTATAAAATCTCAATCATTCTTTTTTTCTTGTGTGTAGCTGTATTCCTAGATTCTTTTATAGCTTGTTCTTCCTCATCAGAATCGTACATCTTGTTGGACTAAGATTATGATTCTCAATGATGGTTGATTCTTACTGAATGATCTAGTTGCTTGTTGGACTATTAACTAATTCTCAAACTAAATTTCATGGATGGTGGTTTGGTTAGTTTACTAGACTCATAATGACCTTTCTAAGCCTCTTAGAACATTGACTTTAGTGGTAAGACTAATGATCAAATTGAGTTCATAATCCTAGGGTTAATTATATGGGTTAGTAACCTATATCTAGCTCTCTATATAATTTAATTACCTAATTCTAAGGCCCAAGATGATAAAAATGATTAAAATTTGTTAAACATGATCATTAGATGGTTAAAAGTGATTATTCAATTAAGGTTATGGATCTAATAATAAGGTATATTTTAAACTATTACCTAATTATCAACTTCCCAAATGATCAATATGACCTCACCATTGGATTTAGAAGGCCAAATAATTATAAATGACTATTTATTTGTTAGAAATGATCATTAGATGAAACGTTATGATAAATACTAGAATAAAAGGATATTATGGCATAATATAAGAGAAAAGATTAAAAACTAAATTTTGAAGATCCATACAATTATGTAATAACAGCATCACATTCAAAAGATTAAAATTTTCCAGAAATGATTATTTGTTTACTCAAATTGATTTATTTAAAAAAATTATGGGCTTTATAGGTCTAAAAATTTGAGCATGATTTTCAAAAATTGCAAAGAGATTTCTTAAAGGTCACCCATCCCAATACTACTCCAACATGAGTAGCTTAACATTTTTACTATTATTATGGCTACTACCATATGACCAAGAACATGGAATATATAAAATTTGAATTTGAAAAGAGCTTTTCTTGTCTTCTATCCCATGTGGATCACCAATTCCATGGAAACTTAGCTTAGTTTTAACCATAAGAGTTTTCAAGTTAGTACCAATCTTGATACTAACCACTAGTATTTATGGGCATCATTGATTAGTATTATTGGAAAACCTAGTGAAAATGATGTATAGGATAGGAAGACAAGGCTTTTATGATGTTGTATGGATGCATAGGATAGAGTGTAGGGTAAGGATGTGATGGTGAAATATGGTAATGATTTTGAACCAAGGAGATAGGGGATGACAACATGAAATACAATTGTAGAGGATGGTGATGGTAGGTAAGTGAGGCAATATGAAAGTTATTAGAAGGTAGAAATCTGACTCAATGGAATGTGTAGCTATAAAAAAAAACTTGGAGGTACAACCATAAAAGATGTGAAAAGACAAGGGCTATTAAATATAATAAGAGACTAGGCTACATGAGGATGCATAGGTGTTGAAAATGACATACAACATGGAAGAGTTAATTTTTTAGAAAGTGACATACATGTTATGTAATCCTATAATGTGGTGTAATCAGGCTATGCTTTGCCACTAGCTTAGTGTAGCCAAGACCTTTGTGATCCTTTCACAACCTAGAAGGGTGGGATTGTATTGACTAGTGTGGTCCTTGACTATAATACAACATAACCAAGTCCAACATAGCCCTTCAACAATGTTGCATGGTCTAACCATATGCAACCCTACTAGCCAACATAATAGCTAGGTCCTAACCATAAGAGTTGGGATCTTTTTCATTTTTTAATGAAAATTTTAAATTACAAAAGTATATATAATGTGCTATGTAAATTTTTATAATCTTAAAGGTTGACATGTTGGTTAAATGAAATAGTTTAAGAGTTTTAGTATAAAAATGAAAGGTTATGGGTTTAATTCTAAGTCATAAAATTTTAAATTAAATTTAATTATTTAATTAAATTATTCATTTTTAATTAATTATGGCACATTTTTTTAAAAAATTTAAACTATGATATCTCCTAAACTGTAAGTCTACTTAAACCAAAATTTGTATTTTTGAAATCATCTTAATGCGTAGTACATATTGTGTGACATCTCATTCCTAGATGTCATGGAAAACATCAAATATACATTATATTAGACATTATGCATAAGAAGAAAATATACCAAACATCAAATATATGTAACATTCAACATTATGTGTAAAGGAAGTAATAGGAAAATTGTAGAAGAAAAGAGGAAAGAATGCTTTATTGATATGGAATGGTGTATTTTGATTGTGCTCTAAGAGGGTTCCTTAGGATTTTCTTCTTTTAGCATCTATCCCCTTAGAGGCAATCCAACATTGCCATCATGGTTAGGCCTACAACCAGCTAGAAGGGATGGCAAGTCTACTTTTTTTCTTGCTTCACTCAGCATCCATGACTCACCTTTATCAGCTCCACTACTCCATGTTGGCATAACCTCTAAGCTTGGGTATAAATGGCTTAGGTCAAACACCCAAAGGTTACCTTGAGAGACATGACCATTATTACAATGCATATTTTTGAGTCCCAATTACAACATGCCCTTTCAAGTTTTCTTATGCTAATGATAATACTTGGTATGGAGAGGCATGATTTTTGTTATTGATGAATCATATTTGGCCTTGCTCTAATATTGAAGCCCTGATATTGAATACATGATATCAAGTCCCAAGAAGTAATGTTGGATATCTGATATCGTAGGATGTATGCCAACTTATAAATATAGTGCTTGGACACATAGTTTCAGAAAGGTTTTTTTGGTCATAGCATAGTAGAGCTCTTGTAGTTTTTTTTCTAGAGTTAGAATGTTTTCTAGAGTGCCTACAGTAGGAGTCATTGAGTGTATGAATCTTTATTTAATAACTATTGTACCTAAGCATGGCAGTGCGTGCAACAATAAAGATGAGATTTCTAATCAAAACTTGCAACACTTTGGCTAACTTAAATATTTCATTCATGCATTTAATGTTTTGTGCAACTTCATTTAATACTAACAATTAATTAAGCTAAAGTAAGCTAGCTAGATTAAATAGTAGTTAATTAAGCACATAAGTATGACTGCTTCAAGCATGCGTATGATGCTTGGTAATCCCAATAATGCTTAACATTTGGTAACCTAGTAGCATTATACATGTTCGAGATGTGCACGAAAAGTGGGACTAGATACTTATATTAGGATAGTTAGTTATTAATTAGCAATTAGATTAGTTAAATTGATTTTTAAATTTAGTTTCACCTTGTTGTTAATCGTAGATGAAAAAATTATAAAATAATAAAAATCATGTGCCTCAATTACACTTAATCATACAATTAAGCTCCACAAGTGTATTTGAGAAGACAACAATGATCATGATTAGCTTTCACATCTTGGAACTTGTATACTTAGGAACTTAAGGTCTATGGAATTCAATCAAATTGCACATGAACACTTGTGATTTGTATGATTGGGTGTAGGGGTACCGTGCCACTCATCATTGGTATCATTGCTAGGGACTTGTAGTTGTTATGTGTGCCATCTAGGGCTTAGTAAAAAATTATTCACAATCATTAGAATGAACCCTAAAGTCATATCATACATTAACATAATTACAACAAATTTAAGAAGCATACTACATTTCTTGTTTTCTAATGCAACATTTCTTCTTCACACCGGAGTGATTTTTCACCCAATTCTAATTAAGGAAATCAATAGGTGCCCCAACAATACAGAGTGGTATATGCTCATCCTGATAAGTACATACTCAATTTCACCTTCATCCGACATTAGGATGAACTATTGCGGTGGTGCAACATGGAGGGTAACATTGTGTTGCCTCTTGATCGATCCATTCTTGCGATGCTTCAACAAAATCTTATGCAATTGGGCATTGATGATCTTCATGTTGAGTATGTTGTGTATGATAGTGACACTAGGGATCATCATCCCATTGATTTACAATGTCTAATGGATCGATAGCTAGAGTAGTGCTATGAATCTACAAAGGGAAAGTGGTTCAATGATTTTCCATACCTAACATATGAAAACGATGATGGAGAACCCTTCTCTAAGGGTTTTCCATTCAGAGAAACTCCTCTCTTTAACTATAGTAAAGGAGGTCAAAACCAAAACTTGCAGTCCACAATTCAAAATCCTAGTTTTAGCAAGAACAGATCCAATGAAAAAGAGGGATCCAATGAGGAGATTCATGTTAGGGATGTGGACAAGAAACATGATCATGATCATGACCATGATCACTAAAGAGAGGGTGGCAGGCACTGTGATGGTGCTAGTCCTCCTTCCTCTTCACCTTTATCATCATCTTCTTTCTTTTCTAGTTCTAAATGCAACTGTAGGGGGCACTATCATGATGAAGGTGAGTAATAGGACCAAGATTATCGTAGGGATCATCGGGCAAGTCAAGACCCAGGGCATAAACATTTAAGAGAGGCCCTTCACCACAAACGAAGGGGTAGTAGAGGGTATCGTAGGCACTAGAATCATGGCCTCAATGAGCCTTTTCTCACTACCCAAAGCATGCTAAACATTGCAAAGGTAGTGAGAATTCCTATAAGGCATGTCAAGGATAACTAGATTATGAGGCTAGACATGAAGAATATCCCTAGGTTCAAAGGAGGATATAACTCAAATCCACAAAACTATCTTCAACCTTTCCATGATGCCTATTCCATGCAAAATATAGAAGACAATTGGAAAAAGCTTAAGCTGTTTCCGAGGACACTCATTAAAGAAGCAAGAAGCTAGTATTGATCCTTAGAACTAAAATCTATTAAACTATTGAGTACAATGCTTGAACTACTCAATGAAAAATATCAAACATACTCCCAAGTGTCTAACTTGAGGAGACAGATCCAAGGATGGAATCAAGGAATACATGAACCCTTAGATGTCACCATGGGCTAATACTATTCTCTATTGCATAAATGTCTTGGCCATGGTATTCTTAATAGGAGCAAATTTTCCATATCATAGATGGGCTTTGATCAGAAATGAGGAGAATTCTTGGAGTCTTTATGCAAGGACAATTGTCAAAATTAAGACCCCATCAAATCCAAAGGCTAATTAAGCAGGTAGCAAAAGAAGAAGGAGAGTTGAGGAAATGCAAAAGTGTAGAAGAATACAACTGCAATCCTTTCATTTTCAACAGGGATGTTTGATTTTATAACAATGAGGAGAAATCATCACTTGATAAGGTGGTGAACTAGAAAATCCTGTCAATTCAAAAATTTGCCTCTAAAATTTTGGCTAAGGTAGATCAGTTATGAAACTCTATGGATACCATATTTCAAGTTGTTCTAAAAATTTCTAAAGAGTCTAAAGAATAAGGGAGTGATTGTGATTGTAGGAGGTGAAAGGAAGCTAAACTTGCCAATTAAAGAAATAAGGGAAAGATTGTTGTAGTAGAGGAAGTCACAGAAATTGAATCAGATGATGATGGTTGGTTGGTGTAACATCTACCAATATAAAAATCCTAAGGGATGTTGCCCCATCTATCATACTTATAAGAGTCTAGGGCGTATGCTCTAAATCCACATCTAGCAAAAAGGCAAACACTCATAAGATTACCTTATCCTTAAGACAATCTTAGGTAGTTCCATTAGCAACAATAGTATTATCCAAGTGGAATTCCATTGCAACCATACGAGTAGTATTAATTGTCGTAGCAACCATAGTGATGGGCACTACCACCACCAAGGTAGTAATACCCTTACAGACAACCTGATCTATATGAGTATTACATTTAGCAACCCCTATCTTCACATGACTCTTCTAGTCACGTTTCTACTTTTCAACATCACCACTACCCTCTCAAATATTATCAAACTCATTCTCCATATTCAAGAAGGGTTACCATTTTTTATCCTTTTCCTCCTCCTATTTCTGCACATATTCCTTCACCCTCAACATAGCTACCACCTACTCCATCTATGTAGGATGAACTTCTATCCCAACCACAACAACATAATGCTACTAGGGTCATCAATCTATAACTAGTTCATCAACTAAGTGGTTCAAATACTAGACCATGGAAAAGATCTTTTTTCCAACCCAAAAGCCCACCTAAGCCCTCAAATACACATGTGGTTGGAAACCTTGCTTCTCCATCTCTCTCTACATCTAATTCCTTCAAGTTCCCTTCAAACCAAATGCCATCTAGAATCTATACTATTATGCTCACTCATATCGTATCAGATTAGATCTGAGCTGGGAACCTTCCTATGAAATTAGCTGATCTTGGATGTCCTCTTATCCATTTTCAAATTTCTAGGAATGAACCATGTAAAGATCTTCTTAATTCAGGCTTTGATTTGAACTTGATTTCTCATGAGATGTATACTACCTGGAACCTACTACCCCTCAACAAGAGTAATATTTGATACGAATTAGTAGACTAGTCCATTACTATTCCATTGGGACTTGTAGAAGACATCATGACCACTATCTATGGATGGTCTTATCCTACTAATTTCCTAGTAATCAAGGTTGAGAACTGCAAAGGGGATTTTCCAATCATCATGGGAAGGGCATGTCTAAGCACTATTCATGCAAAAATGTGCATTAGAGATCTTTCCTTAGAGATAAGTAAAGAAAATGCATTTGAAAGATTGAGAAGAAGTGAGTTCCATGCATCATGTATAGTGATACAAGGTGCAATTGCATACAAAAACTTTGGTCTATGAAACGAGTATGTATTTCCGCATGTAGGCAATGTGCACCTAAAGAAAATATTCAAAGGTTTCTGCACACAATAGTCACAAAACAAGAGGGAACCTAATGGTTGCTCAGTGATCCTAAAAGTAGCACAATGTGTATGGAACCTACTAAGATCCTGACATGCACTTATGTTGCAAGCATGATTGAACTAGAGCAAGTTCATCACCAACTCTCTAATAATACAAATGATAATACCTATTGGGGAGAGTTGGAAATTGCTAAAAATTTTAAATAAGAGCCCCTTGAGCTAAAAACTCTACCTGCCAACATGAAATATGCATTTTTAAAAAGTGGAAAGCTAGTAATAATCAATGCAAATCTTTCTTTAGAATAGAAATAGATGCTGTTGAATGTGGTTGAAAAATAGTCAACAAGCTTTGCTTGGTTATATCCTAAACTCACAAGGATTGATCCTGGGATATGCTAGCATTGTATTTACACTAACCTAGTCATGAAGCCAAAGAGACAGCAATAGAGGCAATTGAACCCCAAATTGAAGCAAATCATCAAAGAGGAAATCAAAAAACTCCTCAAGGTAGGGTTTATCTATCCCATTGTAAATAGTGAGTGGGTTAGTCCACTTGTGATTTTTCCAAAGAAAGATAATAAGTGGTGAGTCTACATAGATTTTTAGCTATTGAATATGGCAACGTTCAAGAACCATTATCCATTTTCATTTGTTAATCAAGTGTTGGATACCATATTTGGGCATTGCTATTATAGTTTTCTAGTTGGTTTAGTGGCTATAACCAAATCTACATTGTGCTAGAGGAAAAGGCTAAAATAACATTCATGAGTCCCTAAGGGGCCTTTGCATATCACAAGATTCCTTTTTTTCTATGCAATGCTCCTTCTATATTCCAACACCTTGTCTTAAGCATCTTTTAGTAGCAAATTGATAATAGAGTGGAAGTCTTTATGGATGACTTCTGCACTTATGGTGCTACATTCTAGCAAGCCTTGGACTACCTTGAGCAAGCACTAAAAAGTTATGTGAAAAAAAACTTGGAACTCAATTAGCAAAAGAGTCATATGATGGTCTATGAGGGCATTGTATTGGGACATAGAATCTCACAAGCAGGAATTGAGATTAATCCTAAAAATATAAGGATCATCCAAGGAATCACTTACCAAATAGAAATCATCAAAGATGTTTGATCATTCCTTGGACATACTAGCTACTACTAATGATTCATAGAGAATTTCTCTAAGATTGCAAAATCATTGGTTGAGCTAAAAAAGAAAGATGTTCCATTTTTTTGGACCAAAGAATGTGAAAAAGCATTTCAAAAACTAAAGAAGAACCTTGTAGAAACTTCCATTTTACAAGCACTTGACTAGTCTAGGCCATTTCATGTTATAATGAATGCATCAAATTATGCCTTGGAAGTTGTGCTTATGTAGTTGGATGAAAGGAAACATCCATATTACATCCATTGTGCAAGCCAAAGCATTGTGGGTTCACAACTAAACTACACCACCATAGAAAAGGAATTAATGGTAGTGGTGTTTACTTTAAAAAAGTTCAGGCACTATGTGCTTGGATACAAAGTGTTTGTGCACATAGATCATAATGTCATTTGCTTTCTCATCAGTAAGCCAACGATGAGTCCCCATGTCATACAATGGTAGGTGATCTTACAAGAATTTGATTTTATGATGGTAGATTAGAAGGGAACTGAGAATGTGATCACTGACCACTTCTCTTAGTTGTAATGGAACAACAAATAGGAGGAAGGTCCACTATGTGATCTATTTCCTGATGAACTCCTCTTTGTTGGGGCTATAACTAAACAATTGCTCATAGTGCCTAAACGGTATGATAACATTCTTGCCTATCTTCTCACTCAAGAGATGCTAGAAGGGTTGGACCATCAAAAGAAATAATAGTTTCTTCTCTAGGTGAAACGCTTCATGGAGATCAATAGACACCTCTACAAGGTGTGTGTCAATGGCTTAGTTCATTGGTGTCTCCGTGATGCTGATTAACTACACATTCTCCAAGATGTTCATGAGGGTCCTTGTGGGGGCCACTATGTTGGAAGATGCACAACCATTATAATTTTAATGGCAAGGTATTATTGGCCAAATATCTTCAAGGATGCTCACTAATTTTTCCACTTTTTTGAATGTTGCCAAATGGTGGAATGACTATGCAAATGAAGGGACCTCAATAGTGGATTCAACCACTAGAATCCTTTGAAATATGGGACATTGATTTCATGGGTTCCATCATGTTGACATTAAACTGAAAAGCATACATCATAGTCACTATTGACTATTGTATGAAATGGGTAGAATAAGTAGCCATCACTGACTGTACATCTTCTTTTGTTGCTTGTTTTGTATAAAAAAATGTTGTAAATAGGTTTGGTGTGCCATGTGCATTAATTCTGATAATGGAACCCACTTTATAGACACTAACTTTTGGAAGCCCACGTAATTCTTGGGGGTTGAACATAAACTAACAACACCCTACCACCCCCAAGTCAATGGTCAAGCTAAGGTTATAAATAGAGAAATCACAAAGATCCTAATAAGAACTATTTGAAAATATAGAAGAGACTAGAGCAAAAAACTCAATGATGCCCTCTGAGCCTATCGCTCAACATGGAAACTTGCTATTCTTCCTATGAGTTGGAATATGGAAAATTATCAACACTTCCTATTCAATTCAAGCTTTGTATACTTTCAACAGCTTATGACCTTGACCTTGACTTAAGTCTAGCACTTAATGATTAATGAATCTCAACTTGCTAGACAAAAATCAATTGGTGGCCCTACCATCTAACAAATTACACAAGGCATTCAACAAAAAGTTCCATGACCTTAGAATTAGGAAAGTTATATTTCAACTAGAAAATAAGATCCTCTACTAGAAATCCACACACATACCTCAATGAACTAAGTTCTAGACATTGTGGAAATGACCTTATATCATTTATGAAACTTTCTCTTTTAGGATTATGTTGATCTACAAACCTAAGAGCCCAAACAAGAAACAACTGGTCAACACACAACAAGTCAAACCTTTCCATGAGTCTAAGAAAGCCAATGCAACAAATGCCTCATCGGATGGACAACCATGCTCAATTTTTTAGATCTCCTCCTTTCAACTTAGTTGTGAGGGAGATGGCCATCCATGCTAACTATATAAGTGGCTCCTCAATTTTTCATCTTTTTGTTTTCAATGTTTTTATTTTACACATTATTATTTTGACAACTTTTTGTTTTAAACATACTTTATCTTACATATTTTTTTTACGTTATTAATTTTTCAAAAAAAAAATTTACAAAATTGTTAGTATGTTTTATTTTTCTTAAATATTTTACAATTTCTTGTATATTTTCCTTTATTTCGGATGTGATTTTCTTATTGTGTTTTAATAATAATGACATGCCTTATTGCCAACTAGGTATAATGTGGTTTATTTGATATGGGCATGTGCTATCCAATTATTTGATTGTTGGTGTTTGAATTCTAGCTTTAAATTTTCTTACTGATAACTAGGGCATGGTTTCTTTTCATGAAATAGGTAGTGAGTTCACAACATCCACCCATCCAGAAACTCTATGGTTTTCCTTGTTTTGAAAGTATGAGGTCCCTTTTTCATTAATAAAAATTTAACAAACTTGTGACCTTGGTAGTTTTCAGATTTGGAAAGGATTCAAAGGTTTGAACAAGGTGTGACTTCAAGGAGACTCAATATTCTTTGTTCCTTTTTGCTTGCTTGGGTGCATGTGTGTCTTTATGGATTTCTTACCATTCCATGTGTACCAATAATAGAAAGTTGAATAAGTCTTTCCATGGTGTGATTCCCATATTTAAAAAAAAAATAAAACAAAATGATAAAAATTTAAAGCACATCCCTAAGTCAAAATAAATGGGCTATAGGCATTGGTTATGGAACTAGAAAGACATGTTACCCATGCCTAAAGGTTCCCTCTAACTAAGGCCCTTTCTCACTTCCTACTCCTCATTTTTTCTTAAATAAGGAAAATAGTTGTTTTGTGTTAGCACTCTTGTATCTTAAGGGGGTGGACTAGTCTTAGAGTGGTGATGCAAAGTCATTGAATGTGATTGATTTTGGTCTAGACTAAGGATGAATTTTATTAGGTCATTTAACCACAAAATTCATAATGGACTTCATGTGACCTCAATCAGAAACTTCATTCCACATGCTCTCTCATCCATCTATACTTTCCATGTCTAATCTTACTACCTGTTTCATGTTCTTATTGGATGTCTTGGTTTGATGTGTCAAAATTCGTAGGTAGTTTCTTCTAAGTTTTTGTGCTTAACTTTCCATAACCATAAATCATCCATGGGGCCCATGGACTCCTTGGTTTGAAGCTATGCAAGGGCAATAAAGGGCATGTTCTTGCTTTGGGAAGGATCCACTTGCATATCGTTTGGTTGGATTAGTTAAGTTTTTTTATCCTTTGACATCCTCACAATCAAATCCTTTTGCATACCCCATCAATGATTTTCAATTGTGCACATCTTCACAACATTTTTTAGTCAAATCCTATTTTTATTGTTGTGAATTCTTTAATCCTTTTTAAGAATTTCATTGTGTTTGGACTTTATAAAATTTAATAATGGATCACTTATCCACTTCACACTGTTTTTCAATCTTTCCACTAACACAATTAAAGGAATCAATCCACCATAATTACAACCTAGCCAAGTGTAACTACCAATGAGACAAGGTACCTAAAAGCTATACATTACACATTGTACACTAATTTGTAATCTTGTTGTGATTGCAATGGAAAGCATGAACTAGAAGTGGGACTCTCTTTACCAAAGGATACGTAGCAGCACCATGCGACAAGGATCCTTCATGATCATTGAATCTTCTCCCTCACTTTTCAGCTACCAAAGGAGTTAGATGTTAGTTTTGTTTAAAGTGTTCAATTCTATTATCATGAACACCCAATTTTGTAAAATATTGTAAATCTATAAACTTTGGCACTTAGAGTCTATCTATTCTGTCTGATTTAGTTTGCATGTTAGTTAATAATCCCATACCTTCCTAATATTTTTCAAGGAACTTGTACTTTCCCTTATTTACTAGAGTAGAAATCATTGAGTGTACGGATATTTATTCAAGCACTATTGTACCTGAGCATGGTAGCATGTGTGACAATAACATGAGCTTTATGATCAAACCTTGTAGAACCTTAGCTAGATTAAATATTTTATTCTTGCATTTAATGTTTTGTGCAACTTCATTCAATACTACCAAGTAATTAGGCTAAAGTAGGTTAGCTAGATTAAATAGCAATTAATTAATCACATATGTATGACTCCTTCAAACATGTGTATAACACTTGATAATCCTAGAAATGCTTTATGTTTGATAACCCAACATTATATGTGTTCAGGATGTGCACGAAAAGTGGGATCAGATACTTATGTTAGGATAGTTAGTTATTAATTAGCAATTAGATTAGTTTAATTGATTTATAATTTGAGTTTCAACTTGTTGTTAATCATAGATGAATAAATTATAAAATAATAAAAATAATGTGCCTCAATTACACTTAATCATACAATTAAGCTTCACAAGTGTATTCGAGAAGACAGTGACTGTCGTAGTTAGCTTTCACATCCTACAACTTGTGTACTTAGGAACTTAAGGTTTGTAGAATTTAACCAAACCATGCATGAACACTTGTGATTCCTATGGTTGGATGTAGGTGTACCTCGCTGCTCATCAGTTATGCAGTAGCATCATTTGGGAATGGGGACATTTACATATTGGACATGGTGTTGAGCTTAAAAAATAAATTGAATTTTTATAAATTTATGAGAACGAAAATGATCTACTATGCCAAGTTAACCTTAATAAATTGATTTATGAATGGTGTTAAAGAAGTAAAGGCATAAGGATTATTAGTCTTAGTTTGACTACCAAGGCCTTGCTAATGATCTTAACTAGTTAATTATAGAAAATTTTTGATTAGCTTGACTTTTTTTATATTAAGAAAAATGACCCCTTAGTTATTGCAACCTAGATAAGTATTAGGTTCTTTACTATTTGGATTGGATATTTAGAAAAGGTAGATCCTATAACAAGGCAAGGGTTGTTATAAGAGTAATCTCAGGTAGATTATTCCTATAACTCAAGAAAGAAGATCTATAGATTTTTGGAAAGGATATGAAGGATTACCTAGGCTATTTTCCTAAATGAAGACCTAGTGGTCTTAATCCTTAAATTACTAAGAAAAAATCTAACACTATTGAGAAATGAATAAGAATTACTTTCAAGGTTGTGATCCTCTATCTTAATAAAACCTCTATTAGAGTTAAATATACAATCATTAACTTCACAATTCATAATATTGAAGAGAAGGTAATCTATAACTAATTATAAGGAGTGCAACATATCCCAGGAACCATTGTAAATCACTATAAAGTATGAAAAAGAATAAAACCTAAACTATAGTGTGTGTGTGTGTTGAAGAAATAAGAAGTAAAAAAGCAAAGTAATAACAAAATAAAAGAAAGAGAAGAAGTGATATTCTACTAACATGGAACAATAGTTAAAAGAACATAGGTGATTTAACTCCAAGTTTTTCATAACTCAAAATCCTCCTTGCAATTCAAGATTATTATAAGATGAAAAGAAGGTGGTCATAGTTCTATCTTTAGAACTAGTAAGAAGATGTTGTAAAATACATAACTAAAAAACTTTTGGCATATGGAACATGATTCCTAAAGAAAATTAGAAGATCCAATATGTGCCATTCATACTCTAGACTTAGTTTTTTTAAAGAATATAGGTAAACTATCTAGTAAGACTACGAGTGATGATAAAGTTAAGTCAATAATGACTTAATGTAGTATGAGCAATGTGAAGATAAGTTCACTATAAAGCTTAGTGAAGAATAATAAAAAGAACATGAAGCTATGTTCATTACAAACTTAGTGAGGAACTAGAAAAGAATATGAAGCTGAGTTCACTATGAACTTATTGAAGAACAAAATACTGGTTGTAGAATCAAAATAAGTTATTCATAATTTAAAATATAGCTACAAATAACAACCAAATATTACAATCCTAGCAATTAGTGTTATGAGTTACAAAGAATTAAAGAATATAACATATTATTAAGAATGAATTTTTGTTATGAAAAATATGAAAAAAATTAAGAATATTGATTGGAATGACAAGTATAAAGATCTTGGTTGATTATAGATTAGTTGATATCACTAACATTGAGATCCTCTAACAGCCTCCTCCAATTGATGTATCATTGAATCTCATTGAATATTTGTCACTCATATTTATCAAATTTGATGGGAAGGAATATTCTTCATGGGATGATTCATCCTGGACATGATGCGCTCCTGATGATGGTTCATGTTTTACCCTGGATTATGTCTTGTAATTTTTCATTCCATCATAGTTTTTCATTTCATCATAGTCAACCCTTAATTTTGGTTAGACCTAAATTACAATTTACTCTAATACCAATTATAACATCTCATTCCTATATGTGAAACAAACATGAAATATACATAACATTTGATATTATGCATAATAAAATTAATTGGAAAAATGTAAAAGGAAATGAATATTGATGAGGAAAATGTGAAAATAATAGATGTATCCAGGTGATTCTTTGAGGGATTCTTAGAGTTATCTTTCTTTAGCATCTATCCCATAGAGGCAATCTAGCATTATCAAAATAATTAGATTCATACTTGACTAGAAAGGATGGCTAGTCACCTTTCTATCCTACTTTACTCGGTACTCCTTACTTGTCTGTATAAGTTTCATAACTACATGCTAATATGATCTTTAATCATTTGGTATAGATAACTTACATTAGATCTACAAAGTTTACCTCAAAAGATATGTCTATAATTACAATGTGCCTTTTAAATAGATTTCTTATTACAATAATTACAACATATGATTACATAATGATCCCCTCTTTATTATTGTTAGTGATACATTTATAGTTATTTGGCATGAATCATTATAAGATCCTAATCTTAGATATTCCTTTCCTTGATATGTTTGTGATTTGAACCCTTGATGTGCTGTTTATAAGCCTATGCTTTATGTTAAGTATCCTCTTTACTAGTTATGTATGTTTGTGTTATGTTTTGCTTAAGCTATGTACCTTATAATTTCCTTGCTAAATACCTTTTTATATTTCGATGTATTTTATTTAACTATATAATTTTATTAAATTAAGCATATGAGAATTGACCACTTTGTTAGAGTTTTGAATAAGCAAGGATCAAGTACTAGATGTGTCATTGACATATTGGGTAATGCATCAGGCTTATGGTATGCCTGGATATTATGTATTTTGATTTTCTTTATAGTTATTTAGAAATTACTTAATTAAATAAATTTTACTTAGTATTTTTAATTTTTTTATATTCTTTTTGAATTAGCATGTGATAATACCTTATTAGACTTTAGATCTTACACCCTTGGCTAAAATTAAGAGGTAGACATTGCTATTAGCTAGTCCATAGAGGATAACTTTGTAGGTCATTGCTAGGTATGATTTCATATTATATTAATATTCTTATTAATTTTAAAATTATGTTTTTTTATATATTTTATTTTTACTTTTAGTTTTTCAAAATAGAATTATTCTTTTTTCTTAACCCTAGCATAACCATATGACTATAATTAACCCTTTATACTTGACAATCATTCCATTAGAAATCATATATTTTCTTTGCTAATATCAAGGAGATAGAGCAAGAGGGGAGAATCCTACTAGATAGAAAAGAAACTAGAGCTAGACCTTCATTGTCAATCAAAACCATGATAATTTTTTTCTTCAAATTTCATTTCAGGCTTCTCGTAGAGTTCATTATTAACCTTAGATCTTGGCTTGGTTTTGGAGTCTCTTTAGGAGATTTTAGACATGTAAAGGTTTTCAGCTACAATTTTGCTAATCAAGTAGGGATAATTTAGTATAATGCTAATCTTTTTTATTTTTCTTGTTCTATGTATATTCAATTTGGTTTGGTTTGATTTGTTTAATAATTTTTCAACATAATGCCTTAGCATTTTTCTCTTTCAAATCTAATTTGTAAATGCATGTTTTTTAAGATTTAATATTATAATACTACCTTTATCATGTATGAGACATTAGAGATCAAATTTTACTCTATTTAAATAAATTTTCTTTCCATTTGGTTTTTGTTAAATTGTTTTATCATAGACCTAGGGTTTACTACTGTAATTCACATTTTGAAGCTTGAGATAACTCTAGATGGCAGTAGCATAGAAGATAAAAATGCTCACCATGGTAACAAAAATCTTTAGGTAATCTTCTTAATGTAGCATAACCATGTTGCAAGGTCATAATCGAGGTTGCAATAAATTTTGCTATTATTTTTGGATGTCAAGTGTTAATTGGAGAAGCTTTTGTAAGTAACACTAGGTTTATCAATTTCAAAATTATGAAAATGACAAAAAATGTAGCTTCTAAGGTTTTGCAACATGTCTAAAAGGAAACAACAAAAATTGATCTCATTTTTCAGACTTTAGATGCTCAAAATAATTCTTATATTTTTAAATTATACTCTTTTGACTATTTGGCAATTGCTATAATCAACTTAAAGGTTTAATTTTCAATTTTACCAGCCTATTGGATGATAGTTTGGTAATAACCTTCATTGAAAATAGATTCTTATTTTGATTAGTTAAGCAATTAGGACATGTTTTTTCATTACCTAGGGTTTTATCTTTTATTTATGTTTGGTGTTAGTATTTTTTGCTTTGACGATGCTTATGTGGATCACATTTCTTAATATGTATTAAAGATGCTTATGCAGGTTAAGTTTCCTAATAAGTATCCATACTAATATTTTTGGTTTCAATGATGGTTATGCAAGTTACATTTCACATTAGGTATATTTTACTTGGTTTTGGTAATAAGTGGGTTACATATTATTTTTATAATTAATACCTTCCTAGACTAAGCTTGATTAGTAGCATGTTATAGTTATGGTGAAGAATTATACTAAGATATAAGTAGTAGAAAAGTCATGATTAACTAGTAGTATGAAGTTTGAATTCACTACAAGTCATGATGAACTCATATTAGAATCATAGTGAATTTTAGATAGCAAATCAAAGATGCATATATATGGAAGTAGTTTTATGGTAATGGTGATATAGTCTTAGCGTGAAATGAGAAAAATATAGGGCTAAGTTAGAAACCTTGGATGTTGGTTTGCACATGTAGTCCTTGTATGAGCTTCTAACAATTCCTTGATTCTATAAGAAGCTTCAAACCTAGTTACTTAAAAAACTCATAGATGAGACTTAATCCTAGTTTGTTTAGGAGAAGGATGAACTTAGGACTCATGATTGCAATATGTAGGTTATCTAGCTAGAAAGAATGCTAGAGCTAATTATGGTAACTCATATCATCCATTTAGGACTTTACTGATCTTTCTACTTGGGTTATAAGATGTTGTACCCTCAGAGTTATTAAATAATTCTTATGGATATCAATTTTTGATAATAATATATAATTTTTGATATTAAGGAGATTGTAGGTAGACTAGGCCATTATTATTAAAATGTTAAAGTTAGGATAGGATAGTAGCACTTAGGAGTCTAGTTAAGCAAGTACTAAGATTCAACTATAATGGATAGTTAACATGTGGTCAATGCAACACCAGACTAGATACTTGGATGACTTGTCTGGTAAGATTATCCTTTGATATGTGCACTAACTATTTGTTGTAGCTATGGTCTCCCACTCTAGTTGTGCCTTCTAGGGAATTACAAGAAGGATCAAAATACTTATAAAGCACTAACTCTTTTGACATGAAAATGCTTGCAGATGCAGGAGTAAGATGTGGATGTAGGAGCATGAGAAAATTGTAGAATCACACTTGAAGAAAGATTGAACTCATGATGCTAAATAGAATTTTATTTCATGTTATAATATTTAAATCCATTTTTCTAAGGATCACCTCTAATATATCTTCAAGATGATGATATAACTTAATCCCTTTTTCTATTTTATAATGAAACTTATATTTGAAGAAACTTGATGATCAATGTTCTAAGACATAAGTGAATTAAGAGATTAATGGTAACAATGGTAATAAAAAAGAGAATAAAATGCTTAATATTTATAGCCATTAGGAATTAAATTTAATTTTTAGGATGTTCAAGGACTTGCCTTTATTTTTCTTCTTATTAGTACTACCCTCAAAATTCTTCTAATAAAAGAATTATTAATTTTTTCTTTTCCAATATTATCAAAATCAGCTTTAGTATTGTTATATTGAAGGGCTAACATTGTTAAAATCAATATATTTTAATTTTTATATTATCTTTTTAAATTATAATTACTATTAATGATTATTAAATGAACATCTCCATGCCAATAAAAAAGAGGTAGCAAGGCTTATCTAGTGTTAAGGATTGCTTCATTTTGTATAGGAAAAGATTTTGTTATGATATTATAGATTAATTATTCTTAGACTATTGATATTACCTTCTTGATAATTCCTTGTTAGTAACTCTTACTAATCAAGTAAAGAAATTCTTAACTTATCTTTATTTCTTTTCAAACCTCTTATAATATGAATTTTGATAAACTTGGAAGTTTAGATTTATACTTCAAAATTAGGAATATTTCTTAAATCACCCAAGCATATGTATTGGATAGGACCACATCATTATTTATACTAAATTGACATCATACATATATATCGTATAATAATTACCTCAATTTGTCATTGTAGGATCCAAGTCTTTTAAGATTTATGGTGGGATATTCAAAGACTAACATCCAAGAATAACTACATGCCAGTGAATTTTAGGTAGCTAGCATAGAGTCCATCATAAGAGGATCGACTAAGAGAGAATAAACAACTAATTTCATATTTCTTATAATACAAAAATCTTGGGCTATTCAACTAATTTAGTTTGAAAGAAGTTGCAACTATAGAATTTTACTATCTAACTATATCTCTAACATTTTTCTCCATAGTAATAGTGCTTTATAATAGAACTAAACTCATTTGAATAGCTTGTGGTGCAAGGAGAATTTGAAAGAAATTCTTTAATAAAGTATAATTGTCTATTTATACAGATGTATGTGTCCTAAAGATATTTATCATACTTACTTAAGTTAACTGTAATAATAGATAGAATTTTCTTAACCACTACCAAGGTTATACTAAAGCATCAAAGATAAACCATGATTTATAAAGTTATTAATATTATAGAATTGATAGATACCACATCATTATGATTTGTTTAAAATATAATCCACATTACCTAATCAACCAAGATTCAAATAATACATCAAATAAAGTATAAAGTAAGCTAATATTTCTAGCTTCTAACAAATTGCATCACCAACTATCCCAAAGCTCCACAACTTATCATCTTGCTTGCCTACTTCTAGGATTTACTTCTATACCATTTGCATATAACATTTTATGTAGAAAGTTTTAGTTCTCTTCAAGTAAATAAGATTTCACCTTGATTTCCCATAGATGACATTATTGGAGAGGATTATCACTACTAGAAATTAGATGTTAGTACATATTATTTAAATATTGTAAGGTTGATATCTCACTAGATAGATTTCCTAGCTACCCTTCTTGACATCAAGTTAACTATAGGTTGACTTTGTATGATATTTGAATTTGACATGGCTTATAAGAATTGCAAAAGATCCTATCTCAACTCAATTGATAAGGTAATAAAAATGACTTGGGTAACAATATTCTTACTACTAACAACTTGACCACCTAAAATACTAAATAATTCTCATTATCTTAGTTCTAGATCAAGGATTAATATTATAGTCCAACCACAACTTGTTCCTATGCAATAAACTCACTAGAAAATCTCTAACTTTTGTAACTACCCAACCTGTGAATACTTTAAATTTACAAACTCCAGTTTCATCACCAATCTTTGTTTCTATACCAAGTTATATTGTAACCTTAATAACAACCTCTACTTTCACAATGGAATCTTCTTCATACCATACACCTCCTCCATTTTCTCTAAGTTCCATTCCTCTTTCCTTTGGTATTCTATGTTCTAATATTCTAGCTAGGTAGGCCTACCAAGGACAAACTCTTGGGAATTTATTAAATCAAAGGACACTGATTATACCTCAAGGACCATTAAGTTTTCCACAAGGAAGATATGTAGAGGTTAAAAACATTCATTTATTACATATCTTTATGGAAACAAATGATGAGGATCTGGTTCCTCACATCAGAGAATTTGAACCCACATTAGTAATGCTAGCACCTCAAATTGGTGATAGAACGAAAATGATTACTTTCAAATCAACCTTGAAGGATAAGGCTAATTTTTAGCTACAAACCCTTAGGACACAAATTAGTTCATGGGATGAATTCAAGGAATATTTTCTCCAAATATTTCTCTCTAATGATAGGTTGTATTCATTAAGGAACAATTAATGAGCTTTATGCAACATGAAGATGAAGATTATAAGAGTAATTTTGATAGGTTTAAAGGATTATTTTTGAAAAATCCAAGTCATGGATTTCCAACCCATCAACTTAACCAGGTATTTGCCTATTACTATATTATAGGCAAAATGGTGACTTTTCATATGGTAAAAATATCTTAAATGTAACACCAAAAGATGGATGAAGGATTATAGATTCATTAGTAGACTAATGTAAGAGATGGCCAAAACCCAACATCATGCAAGGCATGATCCAACAAACTAAGCAATTAAATAAAAAAAGTAGATGAGTTACCATGGTTGATTAAGAAACAAGCTCATGTGGTACAAAGTGAAGCATGTAGTATTTGTTTTAGTCCACAACATGACTACACCACTTATCCTACCTTATTATATTGTCATGAGGAAGCACAAGAATCAATGAAGGATTTTCAACACTATAAAAGGCAACCAACAATGAGCTTTCCACAAAGACCTCATTAATAACAACAATATCCTTAAAATAACTTCAAACCATTTAAAAATCCAACTAATGAACTTTTGGATAAACTTACCTAGAGTCTTACTTCCTTCATTGATGAAAGTAGATAGTTCATGAGTGAAACAAGAAGAAGATTTTAGGACCTAACGAAGAATGAATTACCATTCCAACTTGAACCTAATCCTACATCTCAAAGGAAGGAAAAGTTACAATTTCATTCAACCACTACTAGAAGTGGATTAAAGGTTGAGCATAAATCCCAAAAAACATTTAGATTTCAAGAAATATGGACACAAGAAGAAGTTCAATCGATTACGGAAAAAGAACAGCTAATGCTCCCTAGACAAACAACTTTACCTCCTTTCCTAAGAGATTGCAAGAGGATTTTACAACTAAACCCCATATTGAAAAAATGTTTAGTGAATTATATTTGCATATTCCTTTAGAACAAGTAGTAAAAGACACACCTTTCTCTGCTAAGTACTTAAAGGAATTATGCACTAGGAGAAGGAAGGAAAAGATTCCTAAATAAGTTTATTTAGTTGATAATCTTTCTCAACTTATAAAAAGTTAGGAAGTCCCAAAATATCAAGATCCAAGAGTTCCTACCATTCTAATTAAAATAATAAATGGACACATTATTAGAAATTACCTCTTGTATTTAGGAGCTAGTATTAATATCATACCACTAGAAATGACTAGATCACTTGATTTGGAGGATATAAAAAATGTAAACATGACGATATCTTTGGTTGATGGTTCTAATGTAAAATCCATAGGAATAGTAGAAGATTTGATAATAAAGGTGGAAAGAGGAAAATACCCAATTAATTTTGTAATTTTGGAAGATATGGATTGTTTTCCCATCATACTAGATAGACCTTGGCTAGAAATAGCTAATGTGGTAATAAACTTTAGATCAGGACAACTTCAATTATCATTTGCTAATCTTACTTTTATGCTTAATATATACAATAAGACCCATTAAAAAAAGATTTGAAAGAAACAAGAATTCTCTACATAATACCTATTTTAGTAATGGCACAAGATAGGGAAGCATTAGTACTAAAAAATTTTGAGGAAGGATCTTTAGATTCCACCATAAAAGAGCAACAAGATTTCCTTGAATAGATTTTGAATTTAAGATTAGGGTATATTGGAGAAAAAATTCAACCTCCAAATAATGATTCCTTGGATCTTAGGAAATTACATACTACATTTAAGTATATTTTCCTAGATTATAATAAACCATTAATAATAAATTTCCAATTGATCAATGAGCAAGAAGAAAAATTATTAGAAGTCTTACATAAAAAGTCTAAGGCATTTTCATGGAGTTATGAAGATGTTCATCAAGGAATATCACCCAACATCTACTAACATCATATCTATCTAGAAGACAACATAAAACCAGTAAGAATTCCCCCTAGACAAATTAATTTAGCTTTACAACAAATTGTTAACGATGAAATTTCAAAACTTTGGAAAGAAGGGATTATTTATTCAATAGTCGATAGTGAATGGATAATTCCTATTACAGTAGTTCCAAAAAAGAGTGAAAAGTAAAGAGTTTGTGTGGATTATAGGAAAGAAAACCAAAACACAAAGAGAAAACATTTTCCTTTACCTTATATAGATCAAATTTTTAAAAAACTTAATGGGTGGATGGATTTAGTAATTACATTCAAGTAGCTATTTCCCCTGAAGACTAGCATAAAACAACTTTTACATGCCCATATGGAACTTTTGCTTACTAAAGGATGCCTTTTGGTCTTTGTAACACACCCACTACCTTCTAAAGAGCTATGATATTAGTATTCTTTAATATGTTAGAAGATTATGTTGAAGTATTTATGGATGATTTTCTTATCTATGGAGATAATTATGATGAACATTACAACATTTAGAATGTGTTTTGGATAGATGTATAGATAAAAATTTAAAATTAAGTTGGGAAAAAAGTCATTTGATGGTTACAAATGGAATAGTATTAGGACATGTTATTTCTAAGGATGGACGAAGAAAATGTAACAGTAATATCAACACTTCCAACTCCAACTAATTAAAAAACTCTCTAATATTTTCTAGGTAATGTTGAATATTATAGGTGATTTATCAAATATTATTTAAAAATTGCTAAACCTTTGTATATACTCCTAGAAAATTTTTTTGCTTTTGTATGGATTGATAGTTGTTAAGAATCATTCTTAGAATTAAAGAAAGGAGTAACCACCACCCCTATATTAAACGCACCTAATAGGAATTTCCATTTTTATTTAATGTGTGATGCTAGTGATACTACGATAGGGGAAATTCTAGAACAATGTATCAATAATAAGCCACGAGTTATTTATTATGTGCCTAAAATTCTAGACCAAGCACAAATACATTATACAACTACCAAAAAATAACTATTAGATGTTCTATATGCTTTGGATAAATTTAGACATTATTTAATAGGATAGAAAAATAGAGTTTATACTATCCATTCAACCATTAAGTTTTTGGCTACTAAAAAATAGAAAATGAAAGAATAATGAGATGGTGCCTATTACTACAAGAATTTGATCCTAACATATTAGATAAGAGATGTTGAGAGAATGTAGTGGCTAGTAATCTTTCTAGACTAGAAACAAGAGAGGAAAATAGAACACAAGGGGTCTTTCATGATGAATTTCCTAATGAAAAACTTTTCACAAAGAAGGATTCATGATTTGCTGATATAGCAAACTATCTAGCCACTATGAAAACAAAAACCTAATGGAGTAAGGAGGAAAAGAAATATTTCTTATAAATCATCTTCAAATATATCTGGAGTAGTCTATACCTTTATAGAATATGTAATGATAATGTAGTAAGAAGATGTATGGCTGAGGATGAGCAACAAGAAATCCTTCATTTGTGCCATGATGATCTCAAAGATGGCCATTTTGATAGCACACACACTACTATCAAAATTTTGCAAAATAGATTTCATTGGCCCTCAATTTTTAAAGATACTCATAAGTATGTATAAGAATGTAATAAATGTCAATGTATGGGGGCCATAACTGAAAGATAAGAAATTCCCTTGAAATCAATTTTAATACCCAAACCATTTGATGTGTGTATTATAGAATTTTTAGGACCATTTCCACCATCCAATGGATGTCAATACATTTTGGTTTGTATAAACTATTGTTGGTGCTAGAAATTTCAATTGCTAGAGCATAAACCAAAAAAATTCTAAGAGCTAGAATAGTTTTAGCCATGAATTCCAAGGCCCTCTAGAAAGGGGATTCAAGGCACCCTATATAGTCTGGCCAATCACCCAAGGACTTATGAAAACATAACCAGAAATGGCAAATGAAAATGAAAAAGGCTGTAAAAATGGAAACAAAAATAAAAATGAAAATGGAAATAGAATTGAAGTTGCAAATCTAGAATGAAAACAAACATAGAAATGAAAATGTAAACTAAAACTTGCATAATATGAACAATAACTTTATTTAAATAAGAAACAAATAATAAGGTTCACAAAGTACATATTTTATGCAAAGAGCATAAGAAGTTTCTTGTAAGAGTTTAATGTCTATATGAGAAGGTAGATTATGTTCTATGGCAACTCCATGATCTGGTTTCTTCCTAGCTCTAGTTTCTAGAAACTTTCTATTGGTTTTCACTAGGGTTTGCAATGTGGTCACAGAAATGGTATATCATTTTTTATGCAACAACAACTATGTGGTAGTCTCTATGCCCAACATAGTACTAGTTTCTACTACCAAAAAGCATTGCAAGGTTGTAATGGACTTTGGTGATTGTGAAAATGTCAAAAATTCTATTGCTTGTGCCAAAGTTCCAAATGAAATGAAGCATCTACATTGGACTTTTATAGGGTGGATGTGGCTATTTATTGATTTCTGTGTCACTTCCATGATTGCTAAAAGATTAGTGTTAGTTTACAGGTGCAACAACTATCAAATCTTAGTGTAGTTACCATTTATAGTAATTTTAGTATGAACTATAGCCAAAACCAATCCATTTACTATAAATACAAAATGGACATTTGTGTACATTGGCACCATCCTTACTACATTGGCTTTGGTGGACTACGATAAAGCTATAACTACTTTGGTGCTACAACTACACTGGTGTTGCAACTATGTTGGAGTTGCAACTACATTATCATGTCCTTTTGTTGAAAACTTGGAATGATTGATATTTCTTGGAAAAAAATAGAAATCCTAACAATGCCAACATTACACTTCTACTAGGCCTTCGTGGTGACTACATTGGCCACTACCATCTTCTAGAACTGAATAAAACTTGCCATCTAATGTAGCACTATGTCTACTATAGCATTATATCTACTGTAGATGGCTTTAGTGTAGTTGGAGCTACATCCCCATAAAAAACCCATGGAAATGCCAATTTTAGCCATTCCCAAGGTATTTTTAGCCTTCCAAAGCCCAAATATAGACATGAGGTACCTATTTCATGGGAAGCAAGGCAATAACAACTTTTGAAGTATTTTTTGGCCCCAAAAATTTGATGTAAGATTGTAGCTCATGGGCTGCATATCTCATATTCACAATGAATCCCCATCTAAAGTTTGGAAATGAAGGTTGTAGCATGAATTTTAGGTGGTGTTTCATTGGCCCCTCTTTATTGATGTCTAGAGAATTAACTCGAGAAACATCGACAAAGAATGTAAAACACCATTGCAGGTCCATCATCAACGTTCCTTCTCCATGCTTAATTTAGTAGTGTTAAACCATGTCCAAGAGTGCTCATGATGATGGGATGAGATTATGATAGGATGATAGGTAATGAGGTGATATGAAAATGATCATGAAGACTAACAATGCATTTCAAGCATTGACATCATGGCTACAATGTGGCATAGACATGTTGGTCAATCCATTTGAACTTTAAAATTCATGCTTTGAAGTTTTGCTAACTTGGAAAATGCATTTGAGAAACCAACACCTTGCTCCATGGTTATTTTGGTTGTTAGGCTCCTCCCTTTTCATGTTTGGATTAGGCTTCCTTGGTAATATAGCTTCTTAGCAATTTGTTTTCTGTCTTCCCTATTTTCCATGGGGAGAAACCTTCATTGGATTTATTTTCCAAAGCTAGTTTTTTATCTAGTTTCCTCACTAAATGAGTTGTGTTACACTCAATAGACTTGGTGGTTTTCCAATGAATGAGATGTGGTACATCTAAGTGGAATTGATGGTGGAGCATGATGACAGGATGTTGTATGATCATAGTGCATGAGTGTCGATCATTAGTCAACATTGTCATCCAAGATAAGGAAGGTTATAATCTAGATGTGGGGTTGGGCTCAAGGGAATGGTAATAGAAATGATATAAAACAAGAACTCTTTGCATGGTAGGACAGACTCACTGAATCTTGCACATCGAGTTCATGTGGTGACTTACTACTATAGTAAGTTACACCTCCACGATGACTCTAGGTTTCATCCTGCAAGCACAACTCCAAGAGGATAAGAAAAATAAAGGAAAGAAAACATTTTCTTACATTATAATGCATATGGCCACATAGAATAAAAATAGGCTACCAAGGTCATCAATGTTACCCGTTTAAGGTCATGGCAGGACATGTTACTAGTTTAAGGCCTTAGTGGGTTGTGGTAATGCTTCTCTATTGTACAGAAAGTGTTGTGTAAGCCCACTTGCTATTTTTAGATGTTTCTAATGTTGATGGTTGATTTCCATATGCTACATATAGTAAGGTTTCAAATAGGAATGATTTATTGGATTGGCCAACTCATTCTCAGACATGTCTACTATCCAATAGGCCCTATTGTCATAGGCCATGGTGATTAGAAAAGTCCCTTCCTAGTTGGCTAAGAATTTGTCTACATGCTCTAGAATAGCTTTGAGGACTAGGTCCCCTTCCTTGATCTTGCAGTTTCCTAGGTTATGATGGTGTTGTCATTTCTACCTCTCTTGATATTTCTCAATGTGAGCAAGTGTTTGTAACCACTGCTCCTCCACCAAGTCTAAGTCCATGGTACATAGCTCTTTATTCTATTCATCATTGATGAAGTCAAATAAGGCTACTCAAATCAATTGTACCTACAATTCAAGAGGTAAAACAACTTCGATACCATATACAATGCTTACAAGATTATGCTTGTTGTGGAGTAGTATGTCATTAAATAGGTCCAAAGTGCATGGAGAAGTCACTCATGCCACCTATGTTTGCTATAGTTTAACATTTTCTTAAGCAAGATTATGATGGTCTTATTACTTGCTTTCACTTGCCCATTAGCTTGAGGGTAGTATGGCAATGAGAATGAATGCTTAATTCCTAAGTTGTGATAGAAATTTTTTGTTTCTTAGCTACTAAAATATGGTTTGTTGTCTATGACTATGGTCATAGATATGCCAAAGAAGGCTACTATGTTGTCCAAAATGAATCTATAGACTTTTTTAGATGTTGTTCTTCTAAGGGTAATAGCTTCAACCCACTTTGTAAATTATTTGACCATACTAATAATGAATCTATGTACAATAGAAGACTTAGGCTTTATGGATCTGATGATTTCCAATCCCCACCATTGAAATTGCCAAGTAATCTAAGTTGTGTGTAACTTAGTTTATGGTACTTGTATGAGATTACTATGATGGACGTAGGTGTCATAGGTTTTAACCTTCTATAAGGAGTCATTTTCCATATAGGTCTTGTAACAACCTAATCATCTAATCTTAGGGACCATAGCTTTAGGTCCTATATGTCCCCCACATACACATTTGTGAACTTGGTCTAGGACTATTTTGGTTTTGGTTTTACTGAAGTACACCAACAATATGCCATTGTAGGATCATCAACATAATGTGTTATTACCTACTATGACATATTATTTGGATCATTTACATATGACATCCATTTGATTAGCAATTAGGCCTTATGAAGGTTTACCATGCATAAGATAAAATTTGATGTTTTCATACCACTCCCTTGTAGGAGCACTATGAACTACAACCACAGAGGTATCCTCGGTGCTTTGCATGATGGGAATGACATAGTTCATAGTTAAGGTGGGTAACTTTCTAAACACATCTGATGTCATACTAAGAGCTAGCATTGTAATTGCATTGGCTATAGTATTTTTGTTTTGGGATATATGTTGGATGTTAATTTCTAAAAATTGTTGTCATAATTACTTTCCTAAGTCATAAGAAGGTTGTAAATGTTTGGCCTTGCATGCATAAACCTTGGTTACATGGTTGACAACAAGTTATGAATTACCCTTTATTATTAAATGCTTGATTCCTAGGTCATAAGCTACCATCATCCCTCTAGTCAAACCTTCATACTTTGCTATGTTGTTGGTACATGAAAATTTAAAATGATAGGTGAAGGATCATATTTCCCTAGATGGAAATGTTATGATGGTAGTGCCACTAGTCCCATGGGTAGTTGAAGCTCCATCAAAATTCATGATGACTTAATAATCCTTGGTCACTTGGCTAATGGTGTTGACATGTTCATCTGGAAACTTAGGGTCTATGGTTGCATGGTTATCAATAGGTGAAATAGTAAGCTGTATAGCTATAGCTTAATCTTTTGTTGAGGATTGATAAATGTAATGAAGGTTAAACTCCATTTTTATGGCTTTCAATTAGGCTATATGGCTACTTTTTGTAAATGTTTGTCGTTCTGGCTCTAAGTACGTTATCTTTGCAAATGGCATTGACCTAGCTCCTAAAGAGGTAGTGTCTCCACTTATTTAATGAGAAGACTATTGCTAGACAATACTTCTCCACTTCAATATATTAGGTCTTATGAGAAACTAATGCATCTCATTAGGTAGTATACTAGCAACCCTACTGCATCATCTCATTTTTGACAAAGTAGAGAGAAAATAGACACATCAAAGCTGATAAGGTAGATGTAAAATGGTTTAAGCTCTTGTGGAGGATAGACTATCAGTATTGTATCAACTCTTGCTTAAGGTTTTCAAAGGCTTCCTAGCATTGAGCTATCCACTCATAGTGAACTCCTTCCATAATTAAGTGTTGTATGGGTTGTAAATTATCTGTAAGCCTAGGAATGAACCTATGTATAAACTAAAATATACCTTATAGTCCTTGAAGCTCCTTAATATTAGGTGATGCTACCAAGTTGGATATGGCCTTAACCTTATTAAGATCAACACGTATCCCTGCTTTAGACACTACAAAGTCAAGCATCTTACTAATCTTGACACTGAAAACACATTTTTTGGCACTGAGCCTAGGATCATATATGAGACATCATTTAAGCACAAGGTCTAGGTCATTAGCATGATTTTTGACTACTTTAGACTTAACAACTATATCTTCTACATAATCATTGAGTAAACCTAGCATGTAATTACTATAGATATACATCATGGCTCATTGGTAGGTTGCTCTTGCATTCTTAAGGCCAAAAGGCATCATGGTACAGTAAAAGGTACCCTAAGGGGTCATGAAGGTCATGCTAAGTTGATGATTTGGGTTGATCCTAATTTGGTTGTATCCCAAGAACCAATCCATAAAGGATAACAAGGCATGTCTAGCTAGAATATCGATAAGTTAATCAATACTAGGTAAAGGAAAGTCATCCTTGATGGTTGCCTTATTTAAGTCTAAAAAATCTATGCAAATCCAAATGCTCTCATTTTTCCTAGGGGCTAACACTATATTGGATATCCATTCCATGTAATCAACATCTCTAATGAAACCAACTTGGTATAGCTTCGTGATTTCATCATGAACTGCCAAGGCCAAATCAGGTCTAACCTTACGGACTTTTTACTTAACTGGCCTAATGCTAGGATCAAGTATGATGTTGTGTTGGAATAAACATGGGTTAAGACCTAGAATATCTCCATATGACCAGGAAAAGGTCTTAATATTATCTTGTGGGACCTAGATGATGTCTTGAGCCTTTTGAGGTTCTAGTGAGGAACTTAGTTTTAGGGTTTTCTCCTCACCATTGTGTGTTGTGACAAAAACGTCAATTAAAGAGTCTTTAGTTATGTCACTTGCCACATGGTCAAGGGTTTTAACTAGGTTCTCAGGCCACTCTAGAGGTTTTGATTGAGGCTATGTGGTCGACAAGACTCTTAGGTGCAAGTTCTTAGCAATTAGAATCAATACATTATTCAACATCATCATGGGGTCCACTTAGGCTCGAGGCAAGGCAATTTGCTTCCAAGTGTTCATACTCCAATCTTGCATGTTAACCATAAGTACATTAAGTGACGCCTAGATAAAATAAGTAAACAATGCCAAAATGATGTAAAATGCCTTAGTAAATATGCAAACACATGTTATCCTAATGTTAAACAAAATGCAAACAAGGTCAAACAAGGCTATTAGGATGTAGGTGAGGATAAATAAGATGGAATAAAGACCAAAAAAAGTTAAATAAATGTCAAAATGAGCTAAACCACTATAATAATATGGAAAATAAGGTTAAATATGGAAAAAAGGATTACATTAGGCTAGTTTTAGGCCTTGGTAGGCCATATTGCCAATTTAAGGGTTTGGTAGGAAATGGTTACATAGTGTTAGATGATGATCAAATATGGTCAAACCCCATCACTTAACACCAATTAGAGGCTAAAAAAGGGTCAAAAGAGGTCATAATAGAGAAACAAAAGATGAACTTGATGAAATTAAAGTGGTGTAGACACTAGATGAGATCAACTAATGGTAATGAAGGTCAACAATGTACAACAAGGTAAAAATAAGTTAAAACATTATGAAACAAGGCCACATAAATTAAAACAAAATACATATGGTAAATTTTGATTAATAATAGCCAAAAAAGGCTTTAGTTTACTAGTTTTAGACTTTAGCAAGCCATGATATGAGGCTATAGGATTGCTGGTGGAGTTTGGACACATGAAAGGGTCATTTCGAGGTTGTTTTGAAACTAAAATTGGTACTTTTCCTTGTGACTACACTAGGCCCTACAAGTGACTACACTAGCCTAGCATAGTCATGCATTCTCCATTGTAGTCAAAATTCAAGGGTAGTTTTGCAAGCTTAATATGGTCACTTTTGTACTTCTAGTAATCCAAACAGCTAGGGCAATGGGTGGGTATTGAAGATTTGCAATTTGTGGCATTGTTTTGACTCTTTGAAAGGCTAAAAAGCATATTTCTAGTGGTGACTCACTGGGCCAGTAGCCCCCATCATAGTCACTAGGAATAGATAAGTTCATGAGTTTTCTAAGGCTAAGAAAAAGTTTAATGACAACTAGGTGACATGGGGGCACAGTTCTGGGTATTCTAGATCCATTTTGGATCATCCTAAGGGGTATACTACTAATTGTTATTGCCACATTTTTCTACATACTGTGACTATGCTAATCTAGAATAGTTTCCATCTTCTTTAGTATAGTCATGAATGGAAAATGAATTTTGATGAGTTTCAAAGATCAATCGACCATGCTAATGAGATTCTGGGGTCACTAGTGCTACTAGCTAGGGTTTTAGTGTCAAAATTGCTAGTTTTGATGTCTATTTGGGTCTTGGATTATCAAACTCCTTATGACTATGTTGGGCATGCAGTGCCTAGCATGGTTAAGGGATTAGGATGGAAAAATGATTTAAAAAATGATGAATCTTGGCTTGTTTCTTAAGGTTCCAAGGTTTGAGCATGCTCTAGAAAGGTTCTAGGTCTTTCTAAGGGTTGATTTTAGTAATTTTTATGTTATTTTGGATATTTTCAAGTGGACTACGCTAGGCCTTGGTAGTGACTATGGTGGTCTAGTGTAGTCATCATTTTCCTTATGGTAGTTGCGTTTCCAAAGTTGAAAAAACTAAGTTTTATTGGTAACATTGATTCCGGTAGGGTTCCATGACTTCCAAAAATGATGTATAAGTTATTTTTAACAATTTTTTAGGAATTTTAGGTGGACTACACTGGGGCCTAGCAATGAATATGCTAACCCAACATAGTCACATCATCTTTCAGTGTAGTCAGGATTTTAATGGTAAAAAATAATGAGACAAAGTCAATTTCATAACTAGATAGGTTTCAGTGAGGCTCTAGGGTTCATTAGAAGTGGATTTAGTCCTTTTATTCTACAATATTAGGTAGCTTAAAGTTGACTACGCTAGGGTTTGAGGGTGACTATGCTACCATTTTCCTTAGTATAGTTGAGGTAAAAGTCAAAACATAGTGAATTCTAGTTGAAATCCAAGGTCTCATGGTCGCAATGTGTCTTAACAAGATCCTATGGTCAAAAAGGTGTTCTATTAGCTATTTTTGGCTTAGTTCAAGGTCCAAAATGTCAATCACATTGGCCCAGTGTAGTCACTACTTCCCTCAACATAGTTGACACTTTTGAATGGGAAACATAGGTTTTCATGGTCGAAATAAGTTTCAACAAGGCTCCAAGATTTACTAGAAGTGAATTTAGGCTGTTGTGGTAATCTTTGGTCATTTTTCTATGGACTAAGCTAGGCTCTAGTAGTGACTACACTGGCTCATAATAGTCACAACATTCTCTAATGTAGTCAAGGCTATAGTAGTAAAAATGGTGAAAAAAATGCAAGTTTTGTGGTTAAATAGGCTCAGATGGGATTTAAGGATTTTCTAGAAGTCAATTTGCATGATTTTTGGTAGATTTTGATCAATTCTAGGTGGACTATGTTGGGTTTAGGCAGTCACTACACTAGCCTAGTGTAGTCACTAGTTCCATTAAGTGTAGTTGGGTCTAAACATGTGAAGAATGGACAAAAAGTGAGAAGGTTTGTTCTAATATTCAGCTTTGTGGTGTTTTTGGATTCTTAGGAGGTGAATTTAAGTTTGAACATGATTGGTTCATAGATTCCAAGTGGACTACACTGGCCACCTCCTATGACTACACTAGCCTAGTGTAGTCACTAGGTTTCCCCAAAGTATTCATGGAAAATCATTAGTTTTAGACTCAATTTGATGCATTTGACTATGTCTCAAGACTATGGAAAGCTCTAGCTAGGGTTTGGGATGGTAGGATGGTCATTTGATGTTGATTTGAATGCTAAATAGTCTAAGTATGATCTATTCTACCTTGGACTACATTCAGCCAACATAGTCTTGCTATTGCCTAATGTAGTCACATCACAAATCCCATTTATGGCAAAGTTTGATGTCATTTCCATGCCTTACGACTAGTAATCTTGACATCTTGCTACTAATTTTAGTTATAGGATTTTTGAGTTGTTATGCAAGGTATATGGATTTTTGGTTTAATGGTAAATCCCACCTATCCCATTTGACTATATTGGACCAATGTAGTCCATCTCTAGGCTAGCATAGTCTCATATGGAATCAATTTTTCTACATGAGTTTTTTCACCTCTTGAAATCTTATTTGGTTATGGATGCCAATGCTCATTTTCTGGGAGGCTTCTTAGTATGTGTGGAGGACTGGGAATTTGAATTTGGGATTGATCAGAAGGTGTTACTTATCCCAAGATTCTCATGAATCCTAGCCTTAGTGTAGTCAAGCTTGGGGGTTGAAAATACTTAGCATAGTCATGGATTTTTGGCATTATTTCTAGAGTGATAAATGGAATCCATCCAAAATTAGTAAGTTTTCATGAAAAGTCTCCTCCTAACATAGTGTAGTCCCTAGTTTCCACTTTCATCACCAAGTGAAGTGGATTTTCACATGAAAACCAAGATTTCAAGGTGGGTGCCTAGGTTTTAAGTGTGTTTTTACTTAGGAGAACTTGCAAACAATCATTATTTGCTTACCTTTCTACTACTATGCCCAATTTGGAGCTCTATTTTTTATGCTATAGCCTAGCCTCAACATAGTCATAGCAACTACAATCACCAATGCTAGCGTAGTCACTCTAGGACTACAAAAGACCAAGGATCCTCTACATTTCTTATGCACCAATCTTTCACATAATGAAGAAGAAGGATCTTACCAAGAATCATATGTTAGAGGAGGTAGATGCAACTACCCAAGGCTTTTCACATCTCCTCCATCCAAGGATTGGAGGAGGTGCCACCATTGTGTTTCCAAGGTACACATTCTCACTAGTTTTTTTCCACTTATTCCATGTGTAATGACAGAAAACATCGACAATTAGAACACCAAGGGGTTTATGGGTGCATAGCCTAACCTCGTGTACATGTGAGGGCCTTGCTAGAGGTAGAGATGGGCTACCCTAAATGTCTTATTGATTGAATAGAAACTTTTCCAGTTCCAATCGAGGTGATGGGTGCAACCAAGGATGGTATGGTTAGCCAAAAATGTAAATGAAAACAACGTGAAATGGTGCCAAGTGTTAAAATAGTGTTTCATGGTGCTAAGTGTAGAGCATAGCCATGAAATGGGGGTGAGCATAGCCAAGGGTTTCAACTAAAATGAGGGTATCAACCAATGGAGAATACTGCCCAAGCGTAGTACAACATGATGATGCATGAAAAAATGCAAAAAAAATGCAAGAGAATGCTAGAAATGGAAGAGAGAAATGGAACATTACCCCAAATGGAACCATAGTTAACTCCAAAAGGGTCTCAAAAGGTACATAGTATACAATAGGTGTAGTGGAAGCATAGTCATGATCTCAGTGGTGTCAAGCTATGAAGTTTGGCACTCACTATGATGAACTATGTGAAACACCACAAAATTTTAGCCTAACACTTTGAAATAGGAACGACTTAAGCAACCAAGGCTTGACTAAGGTCAAAAATGGTCTTAATTTGAATGGGAAAGGCCCACTCATGGATCCTCCAAGTTTCAACATCCAAAATCCAAGATCTCAAGTCAAAATTGCACAAATCTTGCTACTCACGCTGAGGTCATGCCCAGGTCACACTAGCAGTGTGAATCCAGCATGAGTCTAGTGTAAGTGCCCCAAAATAGCCACAAAACAAAGTCAAAATAGCCTGATTTTGAAGGTACAAGTCACCCTAGAGGTCCACTAATGGTTACCCTAGGTTCCCAGCCCTCAAAATCCTGATTTCAGGCTTGAAAATACATTGTTTCAATTGCTTAGGCCCAAGTCACGCCCAAGTCATGTCCAGGTCACGCTGGGGTCACGCTGGAGCGTGAGCCCAGTGTGACCAAATAGAAACTGGTCCAAACAAGCAGTCCCAAGCACAATTTTAGCATCAACTCAGCTCCTAAGTGTTGGCACATTTTGGCCATTTCATGGAACAGAGATATGAGATGATTGAAACCTTCAAAATATTTCAATAGAACTATTGAAATGGCAAGTTGTAGGTTGAAAAGGTATTGATTCCTATCACTTGCTAAAAAAGATTGGATGAGATGGGTTGCATTTATTCTCCCTAATTTTAATTCTTCATATTATCAATCAAACTGATACTTAGCATGGGAAACAAGCATATGATTTTGCTTCTCGAAATTCACCAGGTTGGAAATTTTACATGGCTCAAGTATGTAGAATTCTTTGATCATTACTTATCCCTACTGAAGATGTTCATTTTCTTCCAACCCATCTCTTTTGTGGATATTCCAAATGTCTGTCTAACTCTTATTTGGAACATGCTATGAGGTGGATTAGGTATACTAGAGTATTGTCCTCAAAGCAACATCATTGGTTGTCTACATCATCAACTAAAGCATTCATTGCATGGAGCCCTTAAGGAGTAAAGGCATGCATATCAGGGAGACCATAATATTATTGGTGGAAATAACGATGCACATATGAAAGATAGTGAACAGAAGGTTACAAGAGGTGACTGAATTGACAAGCAAGGAATCTTTATTGTTAGAAATACTTTCAGGAATTGATCATTTAGATAAAGACTGGTAAAATAAAAATATCCTTATCATTGATGTTTGAAAAGATTCATTGCAAGGAATATGAAACTTAAAAATCATTTGGGGATGATTTTGAAATAGCATGTCAAAATGTTTAGAGTTGTGAAAATTTGTGGAGCAATGAAACTGCATATATTTTCCCTGCTAAAAGCTAACATTCCCAACGGAGAATGCGCACATTAAAGAAACTAACAACTGCGAAACTACAGAGGGCATGGAGGTTTCTAGGTTTGGATTTCTACATGGCAAAGTGGGGCTCGCTTGCCAATCTAGATTTGGTTGGACTCATGGACCCTATTTTCAGTGTTGTATGCATACACAGGTAAATCTGGTACTGCTACCAGCACCATCACTCAATTCACGGGCCGTGTGGCTGTAACACGGACCTGTGTTGCCCTTTCTGCAATGATGGATTCGTGGAGAAACACTTGGTGCTTGTTGTTGTTGTTGTGCACCAGTGGTAAAAAATTGAAGAAGAAGCATGTGACTGAGGAACCTGTGGCACTGCTCCATTTCTAAGAATTGATTCGAATTGGATAATCATGGGCATTGTTGCGGCCAGAAAAATAGAAGGCAGTGCTGACCGCGTCATCAATATGGATGTGTGATAGGGACTTGACAGCCAAATCACAGTTGCTTCCACTCTACGAACAGCTGCCATTGAAGGTGTCTAGAAGTCATTAACAGTGGCAATGATTTGGAAGACGATTCGGAAAGAAAAACCCAGGAAGCCCTAATCAAATTTGGGGAAAAAATTTAAGGCAGCTAAATATGTTTACCAGTATGATCAGCACAACCAGAAACTCCCAAAATACAATTCCCTGGCCTTCTATATTGGAAATCTCAGTGTCCATATTTCGTAGCTTGGATTTTTATGTTACACCTTTGTTATGTTTGATTCTCCGAATTCCACGTTGCTTGTGGCTTTGGATACTGGAAAATATTTGTTCCGGGTGCCCTGTGACTGCAAACATTGTTCTTTCAATTTATCACTCAACTCTGGCAAATAGCGTGATTTACAAACACACCAGTCCATTGGTTAAGGGAGTAATCCACGGGTTTGCACTGCTGGCGATACAACCACTTCCATGGGCCTCAATGGTGACTACTCCCTCCTAGAATGCTATTGGTATGTCAGAATGGGTGAATTCGGATTCATGGGATTGTCAAACTATTATTTGTGGAGGCGCACCCATGCATCTATCTTAATTTTTATGTACAATATCCATTCAGTTACAAAATTATGTATTATCAATATGTACGTACTTGTGACTGAAACGTGTTAATATTGGGATGCACGAGGTACAGGGTAAATGTCCCGTGAATCTGGTCTAAGGTTGTCTCACGTAACAAGTAACACAAAGTGACTATCAGCAAGTCTTCACCTCATCTGGGATTGATAGGGTTTTTGGATTTGTTGTGTGTATTTTTTATGTGAGTACTTGGTGGAATCAGCTGTGAAAACTAGTGAGACGTAACCAGCATTATGACAATACTTCATCAAACAGTTGATAAGAAATGAAATCTGCAATTTGGTCATGTGGCCTCAATATTTTCTTTATTTTAAAAAAATTCATTTAGCCTCAACATTTATTTTAATTAACTTTGGGTTTTGGTTGTTACTATGCTGTACATTTGATAGCCCTTGGTTGTGTACCAAGTGAGTATTAATATTGATTTAAAAATTTGCATATGCTAAGGAGATAAGTTATTCAATAGGACACTTGGCCACCATAGCTTTTATTTCTATGGTGGTAACATTTTGTGGAAGTTATAACTTCTTAGCCTTAATCCCATGATATTTGTAACCACTACAAAGGTCACTTGTCAACTACAACTTGTTTATCTCCATGGTGACCACTTGGTGACTAAAGGGTCACTTGGCAACTAAATGGTACACTTGTCAGCTGTAGCTTTTTTATCTCTATGGTGGTTGCAACCACCCAAAAGTTTTGTAACTTACCTAACTTGTTGGGCAAGTAATTAACTTCATTACTTGGGAGAAAAGTTAGCTAAGATGTTTTAGAATGTAACTACCTTATGAACCCTATAAAAAGGCTTCAAGGGTAAGAGATCAGATACTCAATATCACAAGGGGGGGACAATACAGCACACTTTGGAAGACTTGGGATCACACTTGGGCTCTCACTTGGAGACACACTTGGAGTCTTGGGAAGAGCATTAGAAAGAAGAAATTGTGAAAGATTGCTTGTAAGATGGCTTGCTAAAGAAAAGATTTCAGCCTCTTTATCATAGTCCTGTGAGTTATGTTTTATTTTTATTTTGTTTAAATTATTTAGCTAGTGGTTTAGATAGTATCATCCTTGGCGAGTAATTTTTGAATTTTTAGATTGCTCTTATTGTTCTTGTTGTACGATTGAAAATTTCTATTTAAATTTTTCCATAGAAGCACTTGTGTTTGAAAGCCTTAAGAGCATTTTAGAAGTAAATTTTGTTATTATGCAACGTATAAGAACTGCTATTGATATCGTTATAAGAGAGCCTCTGCTTGTAGTCATGCCATTGAATGATTCAATAGTCAAGAGGGTTCAGAAAATCTTTGGTATTTTGATGGGACCAGAATAGCTTCTTTATATCTTTAAAGTGAATCTCTGTGGTATTTCAATCAAAAATTGTCAAGTCTTTTGAAGGTTCTATTGAATGCAATTGTTGACATCCATTATCTAGCCAAAATGGAGTCTCGTACGTGATAGTTTACACAGCAATTTTTTGGATAGCATAGTAGGATTGTCTTGAAGAAATTGCTTATTTGAGCACTGGATGTTTGAACAATTCGTAGTTATTAAATTTGGGATAGCTTTATTGTGAAGTGTTTACTCATATCATTTTACCTTATTTAAATATTTGAGGTCTTAACACAAATCTACTTTCCTTTCTATCTATTTCCATTGAATCTTGCTCTATTTCTAATTTTCTTGTGGAACTATCTCTTTCTCTGGGGAAAATTAGAAGTAGGTTCGTGGAGTTGTGCTCAAATGTTTTTACAAAATTTTATTTGTTATAAGTAGGTATTATAAGGACCACATAGACTAGGAAATTGAACAAAATAGGAACTCTCAACAACTCACAGTACTTGGTAAAGTTGGCTAAATCTATTATTGATAAGTCATTTGTAGTTTACACACAATGCAATCGTTTCATTTTTCACAACTGCACGCCACAATAGCACACACATACTCACATTAACTACTAAGTTTATTTGGAGGTATGTAGGCCTTGGTGTTACCAGAGACCAGCAGGCACCTAAATCCTATTCGAGGACACTCATTGGTGGTCATGTCCCAAACGGTCGCCAACACTAAGGACAGGCAACAGTTCTACTTGTTAACAGGCATCAAAAATCAAAGTTAAGGTGTGAAACATGGCATTTTGTCTTGGTTACGCCTAGCTCACGTCCAACTCATGCCCAAGTCATGCCCAACTCATGCTGGAGTCACGTTGACAGCATGAGCCCAGTGTAAGTTACCAAGATGGCTCAAATCAAGTATAAACAGGCTCAAATCAAGTATAAACAGGCTCAAATCAAGTATAAACAGGCTCAAAATTAGCGTACAGGTGGCCCTTAAGGGCAGGTAGTAGTTACACTTGAAGGATAGGCCTCAAAAATTAGGATTTGGTGCAAAATGAACCATTCTAACTAGCTCATGCCTAGCTCACGCCCAGCTCACGCTGAGTACTATTCATCAGCATGAACACTATTCATCAGCATGAGCACTATTCACCAGCATGAACACTATTCACCAGCGTGACTACTATTCATCAACGTGAGAACTATTCATGCCCAGACAAAAGCACTCCAAATGCACGCTGAGGACACGCCAGGACCAAATAAACTCACTCTAGGAGCCTTGGTGAAGCAGAGATATCTTAAACAGCCACTGAACCATTCAAATCGACATCTTGAAGTTAGTTCAAAGAGCCATGAATTTTCAAGTGAGCCGAAGTCAATCCCTCTTGGAATTCATTGTAAATTTTTATTGTAAGCCTCACCATCTGTGAGCTTTTCAAGCTCTTACGCTACTTCCATGGGTGTAAGCCAGCTTAAATTGTAAAATATAGTGTATTTGGTCCAAAATGTAGTCTGCCCACGTACACCTATCACGCGATCCATTTTTCTCTCATCTCACAGCCATTGACCTCATTCGCAAATCCTACTTTCAAGCCTAGAAAAATGTATAAATACCCTATTCATGGACATAAACAGGGTGGGCAAAAAAATTTGGAGAAGAAAAACAAGCAATCCTGAGCCCAGACGCACGTGATTCCCAGTGCCTGTAAACATTTCGCATCAGAGCTTAACGTTTAACTTGCAATGCAACTATGTTTTGACCGATGCATATCTTGTTGATTAATACAACCTTGCTCATTATTTGCCATCCATTGTGTTGTTCTGATTTATTGTTTGCATTATTTCATTTCATTACATTTTCTTGCATACATTCATGTTTACATTTACGTTCCATTACGTTTCATTACGTCTTGTTACGTTTCGTTACGTTTTGTTACGTTACTTTGCGTTACATTATTTTCCTTGTTTTATGTTTGTGACGATAACCATAGAGCAGGTAATATCGTACGCTCAAGGAAGTCCTTGGTTGACCTGCATGCAGACCATCCAAGGCACTTTGCCTTCGTTTCCAGCTTGCCCTTATGCAAAGGCAGGGTCATCTGTATCTCTCTGGAGATCTTTTAGCATTTTTTTTCCTCCATCCTTACGCTGACGATTTCAAACAGTACAGAAATTGGCGCTAGAAGGAGGGCCAAACATGTTTACCATTTAATCAAAACCCTAATCACACTACATGTCCAAATGCTACACAGACCAAGTGCTGAAACTAAATCTTACCTTTTCAAGCTAGCTTACACACGCCTAGCGTGACTTACTCACACTGCACTCACGTTGCCAGCGTGACCTCTAACGTAACCTCCACTTGCTACAGTAACCTTACGTTGCTACAGTGTTTTGTGGTTACTACAGTGCTCATGCTGCACTCACACTCCAGCATGAGCTCTGCTTGCTACAGTAACCTTACGCTGCTATAGTGTTTTGCAGTTGCTACAGTGCTCATGCTACACTCATGCTCCAACATGACCTCCAGCATGAGCTCCGCTTTCTATAGTAACCTTACGCTGCTACAGTGTTTTGTAGTTGCTACAGTACTCATGCTGCTATAGTGTCGCTACAGTATCGCTACAGTGTTTTTTCAACAAAAACACACAAAATGCATCCATTTCAAAGCTGAATTCACCAGGATTCACACCTACTTCAAGTTGATCTAAGTACTAACTACCACCAACATGGGTCACCTTGTCCAATACATACAATACACACAACATAACGATTCCGAGATGACTTCTTCTTACCCGAGATCACCATCCAAGTATGAGTATGAGTTCGTAGCCATGCCTGAACCTGATAGCCCTTGGGGCCTTGCTTCCTCACAACAATCACAGCACTTGGAGCACATGCCCAAGGCATTTTCTTCATAGTCTATGCACACTCGGGCCCAACCCCAAACAATCCAAACACCTTGTATGTATGATGGGGCCCAACCCTAAGCAACACAAGTACCTTATGCCTACACTGGGGCCATGCCCCAACCTCCGCAACCTCAACCCAACATTTATGCAGGTGCCACATGTGCCATGCTTGTTTCACTAGTGCCTTAGGCACCTGCTCATCATCCGTCCGGGATGACATTAAACTATCCATGGCTCGGTACGACCTTAAACTGCCAACACACATCTGGTATGACGTTAAACTACCAACAACCATCTACAATGACATTAAACTCGCAAAGCCCACAATCAGTGGTCCAACCCTTCACTGCACAACCTATGCGAATCTAGTCAACACAACCGGCTAGTGAATCCATGAGTTGGGAACAAATGTCCCAACTCATCCTCTGATGGAGGAAGTCAACCAGCTTAAGGCTGCCTCCTCAAACACACCTAAGGTGGTGGACTTTTATCGTGATGATCCGATATGTCCTATGGTCCCACCCCTTACATTACCCGCGAGCTATTCATTGCCACATCTAATAAAATACAATGGTCATAGTGACCCTAATGCACATATCATCACATTTCGCATAAAGCCATCATGTTGCACTCCTAGCCACATGCCATTCTATGCCTCTTTCCCCTGTTGTTCACTGGCAAAGCTTTAGACTAGTACTGAGCCCTACCCCGAGCTTCCATCGCATCCCTCAAGGACCTCATACACCAGTTTGTGACATGCTTTAGATATAACATCAAACCTGAAGTGACAATCAACAAGCTCCTCCATGTCAGGCAAGGACCCCTAGAGCCCATACTACCCTTCCTCTAGCGATGGAGTGCCAAATCCAATGAAATGCATGAGTCAATCATAGAGACACATCTCTTGGCAATCTTCAAGGATGCAATCAATGACTTCATCAAGTCCAAACTGCTTTACCAGGCCCCAAAGTCTCTTACCCAGGCCTTTGACCAAGCAAAGGGCATCGAAGAGGTAGCAAGAGCAAGCAATGACCCATCCTACTTAGCCTATAGGAGCCAACATAAAAAACAACAACATGCACAACAAAAAATGCAACAACTACAACCAATACAAATAGTGTAGGATACACAAGTAACATCAAACACAACAATCGCAACAATCAACATGCCAACACATGCAACCAATAGGCCCACGGCCTCAACACCCTAAGCTGCCAGCTCTAGCTCTGGTGCCACCACACAAGCTGCTCCTAGACATGAGCACACCCAACGCAACCACACACCCTTGCTGGGAAAACCTTCCCAATTGCTAGAATGGCTCCTTAACGTTGGCTTGATCCAATGCAAACACATGTCAGATGATGTCTACATATGCAACCAAAAACATTGTGAATTGGCAAGTCATTCTACTACAACATACAACACATGTGTTCCACAACATTTTGACTTAAGTGCATATTTCCACTACCACCAAATGTCTGGACATGACACAGAAACTTGTAGAAATTTGCAAAATGATTTGCAAATAATGGCAAAGAAAGGATTGCTCAACGCAGTGCAACTTGACAATCTCGCCTCCTCCACCTCCACAAGCAAGGGGCCTCCCTTTGTCATCAAAGTACCACCTCATAAACCCATAGCACCCTTTGTGATAAAGGTTCCACAACATCCATCCGTTAAGATGATAAACTGACAACAACCATCCATCACGATGTTAAATACACAAGTCGCTCCGACAACACCCACACTAAGCCCAAGTTCTAGCAACTTGGCCACATACAAGCAGTGGCAACCCCAAGTCACCAATACCTAAACCACAAACCAGCCCTAGCTCTACCCCTAGGCCCACTAAATAGCAACCGTTACAGATTGCCCCTCCACAAGAGCTCTACATCATGGCTCACGCAATAGAAGAAGCTCCCACCACGACAAACATAAATGACAACCTCGCAAATGTACTATCCCATGCACACAATGCATTAAAACATAAGAATGTAATGCCTACCTTGCTTGACCTCATCTTAACATCACTAGAGCATCGTCAAGCACTAGCACACATGCTTGCCTTCATCCCTGATACAGAAAACATATCTCCAACCAAAGACGCCATTCGTGTAGCCATTACATCCCCTGTACCACAAGACGCAAACACAACGACTCTAACCTTCCACAACACTGATGTCAAGATCGACCCCAAACAAGGGGAGGTCACACACACACCATTGAACATTAGTGTAAGCATCGAAAAATACGCAGTACGAAGAGTACACATCAATGATGGCACGGCAGAAAACTTTGTTGCACACTCCATCGTCAAACGACTAGGCCTAACGCACAACATTCAACCAAATGAAATCGAGTCTCTAAACTCTTTCGATGGAGCACACATAGCCATTAAAGGCACAATCCACATCGCCTTCATGATAGAAGACTAGCACCCCATGTTTGCAAACTTTACAGTCGTCGACAAGATGCTAAACTACAACATGATCCTAGGACACCCCTGGCTAGCTAGGTCATGTGTAGTGTCATCTCCCATCCACGAAGAACTCCACCTCCTCCACAAAGGGAGGGAGATCATCATACATGGCAACAATGCCCCATCCACCCAATAGCCCTTTTCAATCTCTATCCGAAATGACGTTAAACTATCTTGTGTCCGAAATGATGATAAGCTAATAATGGCCCAGAAAGGCTTTAAACTAGCCTACGGCCTAGAATGGCCTAAAACTATTACTTTTTGCATTACTTTTCTTTCATTCGTACATTTTAACTCTAATTACAGTAGGTGTTTCTTGATTTTTTTTCTTTCTAGTTGACTTTTATAGGATCTTGCAAGCACACAGCATGACCATGCATATGGCATTACACCTTCCACAAGCAAGGTAAGAACAGTCCTAGAGCTATTACTTAAAACTAGCACCACAAAAAGTCCTGGCATCATGACTTAAAATTGATACCACAGAGTGGTCTTGGCATCATGACCTAAAACTGATACCACAGAATAGTCCTGGAGCTATGAATTAAAACTAGCATCACAGAACGTCCTGACGTCATGACAGTAAACTAACACCACACAGAGCTCTGTCCGACATGACACTAAACTGTCACACTCATTCACCAGAGTCCACTAAGATTATAAACTGGCTAGCCTCTTCATAGTCCACCATGACTATATACTAGCATTGCACTGTCCTCTATGATGATAAACTAGCGACGTCCAAAGGATTATGACATAAAACTAATCCACAATAGTCTACTAAGACTATAAACTAGTGACATCATCAACAACCTAGTGTCATTTAAAAAGGCATGTTATTGCAATCGGTTGTATGTGTTCACCAAGAACCTACCTCCTAATAATTGGCCACATAGATCCTGATGAAATTGATGTTGTTCAAGATTTTGTTTACTTTGAAATTCCACACAATGGCTCCATTTTGTCAGCTACATTCAAGTTTAAAGTTCTTTAGTTAATTGAGTCATTTTTGTTTTTCTTGTTTCCTTGGAGTTGTGTTTGCAGGATGACACACTTGAGGCATTCATACACAGATGCATTTCATCATGACAACAAGGTATCACATTCTTCCTGATGCTCACAACTAGGTTAATCAATCCATTCATAAGTATATTTCCAACTCCTGTTTCATTTCCAATTCATCATCAAGATCCCTTTTCCCTACTCAATTATAGTCCCTTGATACAATATTCATCCCAAAACTCTTGATGCACTGTTGTCCATTGCGATTCCTAAGTAGTTGCAATACAAAGCACAATACATAGTACATGATGCAAACGCAAGTGCATGAGCATAAGCATAGCACTGAAAGAAAGCTCTCAAAAAGACCACAAAAAAAACAAAAAACAAAAAAAAAGATCAAAGAGAAAAATGCCCAAAAAAGGTCTTCATGACCCCGTGGACATCATAGACCAAAGATCATTAGCTCTTCTCATACAAGCCCCAAGCAAGAAGATAATTGTCTTGGGAAAACACTCATGCCTCAAATGATCATGTTACACATCATCATGTGGCTTTGGCTATTTACAATGGACCCCCTTAAACGTAACACAAGGGTTTTGTTTCTCCAAAGAGTGCACCTTCAATGTCCTGGTTCTAAGTCTGCTGAAAACCCGACTATTGACAAAGACCACTGACATGACTTGTTCACCTGAGAGCACTCCTTTTGCATAATTCTGGCAACACTTATAGCCCTGGATCATCCTTCGATTTCCCTGATCACAATCAATTCCCTTCTTTCCCTAAACCACATTTTCCTCAACCCAATGTACTTTTGAACAAGGTGTGATGACATCCAGTCAGGGGCCAACAAACAATGCTTGGTACTTGGTTGTTCATGGTGTTTTGTACTTCTTTGTTGATGCCTCTTGGGTAGATTCCTCCAGACGTCAACAAAGAGGAGCCAATGAAACACCACAAAATTTCAGCCTAACACTGTGAAATAGAAATGACTCAAGCAACCAAGACTTGGCTAAGGTCAAAAATAGTCTTAATTTAAATGGGCAAGGCCCCCTTGAGGCCCACTCATGGCTCCTCCAAGTTTCAACATCCAAAATCCAAGATCTCAAGTCGAAATCGCACAAATCTTGCTACTCACGCTGACGTCACGCAAAAGTCACACTGGCAGTGTGAGTCCAGCATGAGTCTAGCATAAGTGCCACAAAACAGCCCCAAAACAAAGTCAAAATAGCCTGATTTTGAAGGTACAAGTCATCCTAAAGGTCCACTAATGGTTACCCCAGGTTCCCAGCCCTCAGAATCCTAATTTTTGGCTCGAAAATACATTGTTTCCATTGCTTAGGCCCAAGTCATGCCCAGGTCATGTTGGGATCATGCTAGAGCGTGAGCCCAACGTGACCAAATAGAAACTGGTCCAAACAAGCAGTTCCAAGCATAATTTCAGCATCAACTTAGCTCCTAAGGATAGGCAATAGTTCTACTTGTTAACAGGCATCAAAAATCAAAGTTCGGGTGTGAAACATGGCATTTTGGCTTGGTTATGCCTAGCTCACGCCCAGCTCATGCCCAACTCACATCCAAGTCGCACTAGAGTCACGCTGATAGCGTGAGCCCAGCGTGAGTTACCAAGATGGCTCAAATCAAGTATAAAAAGGCTCAAAATCAGCTTATAGGTGGCCCCCAAGGGCAGGCAGTAGTTACACTTGAAGGAAAGGCCTCAAAAATCAGGATTCAGTGCAAAATGAACCATTCTAACTAGCTCACGCCTAGCTCAAGTGCAGCTCACGTCTAGCTCATGCTAAGTACTATTCATCAACGTGAGCACTATTCATCAACATGAGCACTATTCACCAATGTGAACACTATTCACCAGCATGAGTACTATTCATTAGCATGAGCACTATTCACACCTAGAAAAAATCACTCCAAATGCATGTTGAGGACATGCCAGGACCAAATCAACTCACGCTAGGAGTCCTAGTGAAGAAGAGATGCCTCAAACAGCCACCGAACTACTCAAATCGACATCCTGAAGTCAGTTCAAAGGATCATGAAGTTTCAAGCGAGCCGGAGTTAATCCCTCTTGAAATTCATTGTAAATTTTCATTGTAAGCCTCATCATCTGTGAGCTTGTCAAGCTCTTACGCTACTTCCATGGGCATAAGCCAACTTGCATTGTAAGATACAGTGTATCCGGTCCAAAACATAGTCTGCCCATGTACACCTGTCACGAAATCCATTTTTCTCTCATCTCACAGCCATTGACCTCATTCGCAAATCCTACTTCCGAGCCTAGAAAAATGTATAAATACCCTGTTCATGGACATAAACGGGGTGGGAAAAAAATTTGGTGAAGAAAAGTAAGCAATCCTGAGCTCAGACGCATGTGATTCCCAGTGCCTATAAACATTTCACATCAGAGCTTAACGTTCGACTTGCAATGTAACTACGTTTTGACTGGTGCACATCTTGTTTATTAATACAACCTTGTTCATTATTTGCCATCCATTGTGCTATTCTAATTTATTGTTTGCATTGTTTCATTTCATTGCATGTTCCTACATACATTTTGTTTATGTTTACATTCCATTATGTTTCGTTACATTTCATTACATCTTATTACATTTTGTTATGTTACTTTGCATTCCATTATTTTCCTTGTTTTACGTTTGTGACGATAACCCCAATGCAGGCAATAGCGTACGCTCAAGGAAGTCCTTAGTTCATCTGCGTGCAGACCATCCAAGGCACTCTACCTTTGTTTTTCTAGCTTGCCCTCATGCAAAGGCAGGGTCATCTGTATCTCTCCGAAGATCTTTCGACATTTGTTTTCCTCCAGCCTTATGCCAATGATTTCAAATAATACACTATGCTTACCAAGTTTGCCATTGTGATGTATCGTGTGATGCAGGGCTACAACAAGGCCATGGTGTACCATGCGGTGTAGCACTATAATGAGGTTTTGGTGTATTATGCAATGTAGCTATGCCTCTCTATCAATGTGGTGTGCTCTAGGTCTTGTTTGCCCATAGAGCTAAGTGCCAAGATGCCAAAATGCCAAATGCTAAATGAAAGTGCCAACTGCCAACCCCCAAAACGTTGGGGGTCCAGGGGTATTTATAGGGCTAGGGTTAGCCAAAAATGCAAATCAAGTGCCATGTGGTAGTGTGGTAGGCGGGATTACAAGGAAAATTCAAAAAAATTTCTAATTCTAGAGGTGACTAGAAAAAGTTTAAAAATTTTTCCAACTCTAGTTGTTATGCTCGCTACGCTCTAAAGCATAGTCCTAACAATTAGAAATTTTTTTCCAAAACTAGTGTTTCATGCTAGGTGCACTAGCTTTTCTCTAGAGAATAGCCCAACAATTAGGCAAACTTGGCAAAAACTAAAGTCCAATGCTGCTACACTCATGAGCATAGCATGAGGGGATAGGGCATAGCATGGACACTTAGAAAAATTTGCTAAAAATTGTAGTCCTTGTTCTTGCCACGCCAGCTATGCTCTAGAGCATAGTAGGAAGGGTAGCCTAAGGAGTTAGCAAAGCTAGCAAACTATTTCTTCCATTTTGAGCTAGCTTGACACTCATACAAACTAGCCATTGAAGTGCTGCTATGCTTGCTATGCTCAACAACATAGTAGGAGGAATGGGAGTGTAGCACAACACTTAAAGAAATTTTTGCTACCGTTGTTGACACAAAAAAAATTTCAAACCTAGTTTTTTGCTGCATGCTACACTAGCTATGCTCTAGAGCATAGCCCCAGTAGTGGGACCATGGGCTAAACACTTAGAAAAAAATTTCCTCATCCTAACACTTAGGCAAATTTGCAATCAAGGTGTTGTGGCTTGAAATTGGTGGTGTTTCACCATGTATTCCATTTCTCAAATCTAGGCTTGTATATTCATTATTTCAAGATTTTGTAAAACTCCCATCATAGATCTAGGTTTTCTATTCATTTTCTATGTTACATGGGATTTTTGTTTTGGTTACATTGAAGTTTAAATGCTTTTTCCATGACTTCCATGGTTTTTTTGCTTTTCCTTGCCAAAAACACAATGTTAATTTTGAAATTATTTCTAAGAAAATGGCTAGGTTTTCTAATTTTATAAGGTAATGAAATTATTTTCAACTATTATTTGGCTAGCTATATTTTTAAACCACTTGATATTTCCTTATGGATAATTTTCTATGCTTGTTTCCGTCAGGTTGTGTCAAGAGGGTTTTCTATTTTTTGACCAATTTTGGCCTAAGTTGTATTTTTTTGTAATACATGGCTATAAAATTCCAAGTTTAATGGTATGGATTCTTATTTTATGAATTGAGGATTCCAATGAATTTTAAACCATCAAATTTGGACAAATAGTTTGATTTTTATGGTTGTTTTCATGAACTTCTGCGAAAATGGGTTTTTGGTATGATGACCATGATCAAGTCACTTGTGTAATGTTTTTTAAAATATGGTTAAAAATTTTTATAATTTATTAATATGAGGTTGTACATAAATTTTTTACAATTCTAAATGCTATGGAATCATCAAAGATGAATAAGTGGTTAATTTTCTATGGATGTTTCCATATAGTCACATGAAATTGTGGTTTTATTATTGTTACACATTTACCCTTGTGGAGATGGACAACATTGAGACTTTGAGAAATTTTTTCTATCAAAGTCCCATAAGCCTGGGGATTTTTTGGGATGTTGGGAAGGGGCTATAAGTGGTTTGGTAATTAAATTTTTTTTGATATTTTTCATAAGTGACTTCCTATGGTCGTTCTGGTGTGAAGTGTAGATTTTGGGTTGTAGACTTGGATTATGGTTTGAATGTTTTGAAAGTGTTTTTTTCTATGTTGTGTGGCTAAAAATGTTACATTTTTATTATTTTGATATTTTTTTCTTTTAATTTTTAATTTTAGTTTTTTGGTTTACATGCTTATAACGGTTGTATGTTGGATGTTATAGGGCCTTCTTGAAGCAAATCTTGGTTGTTATAGTGGTGGTGGGGCTCCTCCACCACATCCATCTCCCAAGACCTAATAGTATAATTTCTAATATGAAGTGGAGATGCCATGGAATATGGTTTAGGCCAAGGCTAGAGGAATTTCTTACCTACGTACTCCAAAAGTTCAATGTGATGGTTTGGTCATACTTGGCCTTTGAGGCGGCAATAGCGATAGTGGAAACCTTTTTGTCTTGTTTCTCTAGCCTAATCATCAAGTTCTTGATTGATGAACCTAATGTTCATATGGAAGGAGAGTATAATGATGACCAACTACTTTGGGCACTCACAAATTATCTAAAATTTGGGAGATGTCGGAGTTCAGCTAGTACAATATGGACAGTGCTTTGATTGTTTGCCACCATGTCCATACATTGTTCCAAAACACTCTAGGCATCATCTACCACATAGAGGTGTAAGTATAATTATATTATTTGGTTTATGGTTATTTTTATTTCATTGTGTGCTTAAGTAATGAATTTATCTCATTGGTTCACTTGCCTAAAGATTTAGGATGGATGAATGAGGCTTAATCAAAGGTGACAACCTCCTACTCCTAGCCCACACAGCTTTGGAGGTGTTTATCAAAAGTCTAAATATGAGGCTTGTAGTAATGGAGAAATTGGAGGTTGACTTTGAAGAAAGAATTAGATGTTATGCTAAGGATTATAAGAGATGTCTAGTGAATCAGATGATAGATAGTTGGTGGGCAAATGCATCTCTCGATGACATAGAAGTACATCCATCTCCCATAGCTACTACGATGCTTGCATCATATAGGTGAAGTGAGTGTTTTTATTTATTAATTTTGAGTTATTTCTATGCTAATGTTTTTTTAAGTTATGTTGTTATTAAGTTATTTTGGTTTTTTTTGTTTAAGTAGTTGCATTGGTTTCATTTTAATTTAGCTATTCTTGTTGTATTTTGTTTTACATGGTGCACCTATGCTAAGGCTAATAGGTTATCTTTCATTATGTTGCATAGGTTACTCCATCAATTCAAGTTAGAGTTATCACTTTAGGTCATACAAAGGAGACCTTGATCCTCAAGTTCAGTGAGGTGGAAGCTATGCAAAGATGGTTGTCTAAATAGCCATCCAATGCTATCCACACAAGGATCATTCATGTAACTATGCTTACATTTTCATGGCCCCAAACCCAATCATTTCCACTGCATAGATGTTGAACATCATTGATTCCTTTAGCTAAGGAGTCAAGAAGTTCATCACTCATGTTCATAATGTGACTATTATCTTGGATATTAATGCATTCATCTTCAGTGACCTCTTTGATGCCCCAAATGATGATATGCTAGTTGTCACCAAAGCTGGGAGGGAGGTGGAGCATCAGAAGGAAGTGGAGAAGTTGCAATGTCAAGAAGAGAAAATATTGAAAGATTATGAGGATGAGGCATTAAAACACTAGGAAAATGAAGGTTTTCCCCCCTCCCTCATTGATAACTTTGATTCCTTGTTTGAGGATGAACAATTGGGTGAACTTCCTACCATCTCATAAGAGGGTCCACTAGGTACTTACAATTTTTGACTTTATGCATTGTTATTATTTTTTTTTTGGTTCACATTTGACCTTGGTCATAGTTGTTGATTATTTATTATACTTGTTGTACCTTCAAAGCCTTAGGCCAAAGCTTCCACTTCCACCTTCTACATGCAACCTATAGTGACTAAAAAATTTGGTCTCTAGAAAACCAAAAATCCTAGTGTAATAGCTTTAATCTTGAATCTTCAGGGCCTTCAAAAAATGGAATTCAAGGTGCCCTAGATGGTTTGGAAAATTACCTAGGGACTTAGAGAATGCAAAAATAATAATGAAAAAATAAAAATTCAAATTTAAATAACCAATAGCAAATACAAATTGCACACAAAACTGAAATCTTAAAACTTTAGTTAAAAAATAAAGAATGGGTTCAAGGAATGTGTAAAATAATTTTCCATGGAAGAGCAAATGGGGTTCACTTTGAAAAGGGTTTAGGATCTATTGAAGTCAAATATAAGCAACTCCATGCTTCAAATGTCCTGCCACTTTCGATGTTGTCGAACCTCCTCTACTACTACTCTAGATTTGCAATGTTGGCTACTACTAGGGGGTTGAGAAGTGTGAAGGATTTGGGCTACCAAAATGCACTATGATGGGAGTTAGGATCCCAAGAGTGTATTGTAGAAGCCAAAAGCTCATAAATATTAGGGGCGTAATGGGCGTTACAGGGCTATAGGGGGGTTCCACACTAAGGGGATCTAAGAAGCTATGTTTTTGCAAGTGTGTAAGAGCTCTCAAGTGCTACAAATGCCAAAGCATGTGAATTCCAGAAAGTGTGGGACCTAAAATGGTGTTCGGGTTTAGATTTTATAAGTTTTGAGTCATGAATCAGGCTGTAATTTGGTAGAAAAATTTCTACAAATATCTCCCACATGAAAGTGATATGGGTGTCCAATTTGGGGGTCATGGTTACTATGCATGAAAAGTGCCATACCCCCATGGCCATTCTATTTCCTATAAATAGTAATGAGGGCACACCATCCACACTATCTTTTTTCTTCCATCCTAGACCTTTTGTCATCCTTGATGGAGTGCATGGTGAACATTAAAGTTAATGGAGTGTTGAAATCTTATCCATGTTGCTTCTATGTTGGGGGGAAGGTGTGTCAATGCTTTTGGGGNAGGGAGGGGGGTGGGGAGGGGGGGAAAGAGGGGAGGGAAAGATCAATATTGGAGGAATGAAACATCATCATTAGGGAAGAAGGTTATACCCCTTCATGCTAAGTATTGGTGATCCCACATTCCTCCATGCTAGTGTTAGGTGAGATCTACCCCTATACACCTCTCTACACTAGGGATAGGTGAACTACACCCTCCATTCATGCATTTCCAACAAAGAAAGTGTTATACCCCCCATAAAACCCATCAAATTATCATTTTTGGCATCCCAAAAGACATTTTAGACTCCCCAAGATCAAATATAGATAGTGCCTAACTTTAGTCACTTGGGTAATAAGGCTTTGACTACTTATGAGACATTTTTAACCTCAAAAGTATGAGATATGTGAGATTTCCTCTCATGGATTACAGTCTTCATTTTACAATGAAGTTTTGCCTCAAGTTTCATGGGGTAAAGGTTACATTATGAAAGATGGTAAAAACATGAAAATTTTCATGGTCTTTCAATGGTCCCTCTTTATTAGTGTCTAGAGGAGTGACCCAAGAGGCATTGACAAAGAATACAAAATATTACAACATGTCCACCATCAATGTTCCCTTTCTGCACTTGATCCAATTTTGTCTAACCATGACAAAGAGTGTTCATGATGGTGTATTAAGGTTATGATGAGGAAATGTCAATGAAGTCATAGGGAAATAGTCATGATGACTACTAATGCATTCCAAGTATTGACATCATGGTTGTAGCATGGCACTAACATGTAGGTTAGGTAATTAAGGTTATGTACTTTATGTTTAGAAATGTGGTTGACTTGGTAAATGCATTTGAGGAACTAATACTTTACTCCAAGGTTTCTTTGACCATTATGCTTCTCCCTTATGTTTGAAGCCATTGGCCTTTACTGGCCATCCAACTTAGTAATCTACAACCCCCCATTTTTTTGTGGGGTAAAACCTTCATTAGGTTTCTTTGCTAATGCCCGATAGATATGGTTTTCTCACTAAATGAGTTATGTTACACCCATTAGAATTTTGGGTTATTCTATCAAATAAGATATGTATGCTCAATGGATGTAATGATTTTCCACTGAATTAGATGTGTTACATTCAAGTGGACTTGGAACTGGAGCATGACAGTAAGATGCCATATGTGTGGATTGTTGAACTTGGAAGTGAGGGGGTGGGGGGTGGGGTGATGAATAAGTTCCCTAAATTGAAATTCTTTAGAAAAATCACAAACACCAAATTTAACATGGTTCCCCAACTTGAGTAGTCCACACTTGGAGGGTATATTGTAAGCACACCTCTAGACTTTGTTGCTCTCAAATGTGGTTTAAAGGGTACCATACCTTGTATAAGATCGAAGCTTTGTTCCAGAGTGTTGTGACATTGCACCAACCACTCAACCCCACAAGGTCCTAACAAGCTTATAATGTGGTTTCTAGGCTTTCACAACCTTTACAATCTTGATATCCACTTTGGAGTGTTATGGTGCTACATAACCACTTAATCCTGTAGAATCCCGACAAGCTCAAGAAAGATGCCTTCCCATAAGAAGCACATAAACCCTATAGGATAGCAAGGAAGAACAATAATTACAATGGATGAATGCAACATAGTTTGTTGATCCTTATACTTTGAGATACAACATACTTTACAATGGAAAAATTATAATACAATGAAAAGTAACAATGATTGACAATTTATTACACAATGATAATACAAAGGCTTGCACTTTTTCCAATGAGAATGATGTCTTCTAATAGCAACAGCTAGCTAATAGTCATGGAAGATGTCTTCTTCATGGCTAAGATGTCTTTCTGTATTTTCCTTCATTCTAGGAAGACATCTTTCTGAAGCTAGCCTACATTCTATGAAGATGTCTTTGTCTAGGAAAAGACATCTTTGCTTGATGAAAGACATATGTTGTTTCCTAAAGATGTATTTTCCTATGCATCCTTCAATTCTATGAAGATTTCTATTATTTCTTAGAGACATATTTCTTCAACCTTCCTTTGCACTTTGAATTCTTTGTTCCTTGTCCATAACCTTGATCGTCTACAAGCCTTGTTGTCACAATCCAAGTTCCTTTCCTCCAAGAATAATAATCGCACACACACACACATACAAATAACCTTGTCTACTATTTTTCTTAATATTTTGACATACCAAAATGACCACAATCTCTGCCTATTTGGTAATGTCCAAAACTTAAGAAAATGGATTAGTCTTGTCCCAATACATAATAACACATAAGCTACTTCTCCCCCTTTTCGTACATAACCAAAAAGGATAAGGCATATAAATTCCTATGACAATGAGGGATTAGAATAAGCATGGAAGTTTGATAGTACAGGAAGCGATGCAAATGCAAAAATGAGCAAAGGTATACCAAATAGAGAGAACATGGGAAAAAATCATCTATCTATAACTCATGCCTGAATTGTTACATACCAAACTATCCATAATCGCATTAGATTATAATTGGTTGCAATGGTCATATCACATTAGTCACATATGTGCAAAATCCCAAAATCACATATGTGAGAACCAAAAAATGTCTTCTCCTTTTTGAGCTTCAATAAAAAGAGATAAAGAAAAATCACCCAAGGTTTCAATCACTAACCTTAGTTGCATCCTCAAACTTTGAATCCTCTGTTGTTCATGATGAACGATAAGCCTCCTCCTCATTTTCATAACTGCTAGTGTTGGGATGGCTCAACCTTTATGTATCCTCATTAGAGGACTTAGCTTGCTACATGAGAACCTACCTAGGATGAAGCTTTATTTGAAATTGAGAGGAAGTTGGTGGAGCTGATCAAGTTCGAGGCTACTACACTAGTACCCATTAGGACATGATCCCAAAGATGCTCCCCATATCTCATTACTCAGAAGAGCTAGGAGCATCAACTAGAGGTGAAATTGAGTAAGTAGGAGGGACTAGATCATGGTGCTTTGGCTATTGCATGGGAGCATGATGCTTCCCCTGGACACCAACTAGGAATGCCTCTAGCTTTAAATATAACTTCATCCCTGAGTCATATGTATGTGAGGTTCTAGCTACTAATAAATTCTGTGGTGGAATAGGAACATCCTCCTCACTATCAGAGATAGGAGGAGTATTAAGCTCCTCAAACACCTATCCATAAAATGAAGGTGAAATCCCAACTACATCCAACTTCTTACACAAGTAAGAGATTTTCCTCCAAAGCTTTTCAATGGATCATTCAAAGGGCTGAAGAAACTTCTTTAGAAATGAATTGATCTGAGCACTTGTGAATTTTGATCATCTTAACTATGGAGATGCTTCCTTCTTTTGTTTTAGAGGTCTAGTGCTAGGTCCTGCTTATACTACATGGAAAGTACTCCTCTTCTTAACATACTCGCTAAGACTCCTCTTGCCTTTAATCAAAGGCAACTCTAGAATAGGTACACCCTTCTAATGAATCAATAGGTTGATGAGGTAGGGATGCCCAAGGATTCTATTCTTGACATAGAGATTCAAAATGTCTCAACAAAGTGTATGTACCAAATCCAATGGTAAAATTCTAAGAAGATAATAATGTACAAAATCTTAGGATGGTAATAGATAACTATAGCTACCTTCTTTCACCATGATGTTATACAAAATAATAAGTGACAAGGTGGAGCCATCATGAGTCATCTTGCTTCTCTCAATATGACCCCTATCAAAAGACATATCTTTGCCAAATAAAACATCACATAACTCATCGTGTCCTATAGGCATTATACCATTTATGTAAATATCATGCATAGTATCAATTGTTACCTAGAAGACATCAAGACTAGAGATACTCAGAATTGCATTTACAACTTGGGGAGAGACCTCAATAACAATTCCCCCAACCATTGATGTGAATGCCCCAACAACAACATCAGAAATAACAATATTATAATAAAATTATCTATTCAACACCTTAGGAACTAGAACATTCATAGTAATGAAGGTGTTCTAGTAATAAATCTTGAAATAGTCTAGTAGGGCTTGCTATCTATGAGTTGGAAAAGCAAGAGACTGTTTAGAAATGATGCTAGTGGTTCAACTTGCCTCAAACCCATGTTGTGCACTTATGCTATGAAAATGGAGCATCTAGGAGGGTGGTGCACTACTAGAACTCCCTCTTGAATGCTTCTTAGATGATGACCTAGACGTTCCTATCTTCTTGTGGACCATCTTTGATAAAATTTTTGCAAATGGTGGAGTCCTTGTCATCTCTATGGGGTATATTTGAAGGAATACAATAACAAATGGGGGTTTTGTCTCTTATAACAGTAGAAAATTGAGGGCTTTGAAAAAAAAAGAAGATGTCTTTTACAAAAGGAAGACATCTTTCCTACATTTGAAATTCATAGTAGGTGTCTTTCTCACAAAGTAGACATCTTGCCCATGGCATACAAAAAACTCTAGAGACATCATTTTTTGCCTGAAGACATCTCTTGTCAAAATCAAGATGGATTTTGGAAAAGGCTACCAATGGACTATAGTCTTAATGAAATTTTAAACACAAAAGAAAACTTACCTCTACTTACCTATTATACTATCAAAAAGTGAAGGAATTTAGAGAGCTAGAGAATGAGTTTCCTCTTTTGAGGATTCTCCTCTTAACCAAACTTCTCCAGTGTCCAAAGTGTGACTTCCTCTTATGAATTTGTTCATGAGGATATTATAATTTCTCTATCCCTATTGTTTAATTCTCCATTTTTTTCTTGGTGATTTGGTCTTTTTAGTTGACATTTGATCTCCCCTATGATCTTGCACAACATCTTTTCTCGATGAACTTTGATAAGACCAAAGAGTCATGTGATATAACAAATTACTTACATGATAATATTTAAGATTGAAATTCCACTATTTATGTCCCAAATTATGACAATAATAATAGCTAATCCTCATATGGTAGTATGAGTGATTAGAATAATCAAACCTTTTAGGACCCTTTTGAGATATGGTTGCTTCATCTAATTTTGATGCACTAGCATTTTCTTTAGGAGGATCATTTGATTGGGATGTATTTGTAGGTGATGAATGTTCTTAAGTATAGCATCCCAAAACACTCTTATCCTATGCACTTCTTCCTTGTCCTAGGACAATTTTATGGGATTCCTTTCCTTTTGTTAATTTCTCATTTATTAATTTGACATATGCAACTTCCATTTTAGACTATTCTAAGGATGAGGTTAGCTTTTCATTCTCAACCCTTAGGTCAAAGAGTTATTTAGAAAGATCAAAAATAGTCAAATTCAATAATGATATTTTCTAATCTTAAGACTTGACTTGTTTATTTAACTTAGTGCAAAGACTTTGAAATGATAGAAGCTCATTACATAAATGATCAAATCTTTTATCATTGTTAAGATCATTATTTGATGAATTAGCATCATCATCAATGAGGGCCATATAGATGAGATGAGAATTTTTTTCATCATCTTTCACTTCTTCCTCACTCTAATCTTCATCATCCCAACTTGTATAGATGTTGGTCTTCTTTACTTCTTTAGTGGACTTGATCTTGGGATACAACCTAAAATCACCAGTACATTCAGAGGCCACATGGCCTCTTCCTCCACAAACCCAACATTCTACAAAGAGAAGTTCAAATTAGAATTTAAAAAATTCTTACCTATTTCTTTACCTTTAAATGTATTGAATCTTTGCGTATGTGTTCCTTTATTCCTTCTCATTATCAATCATTGTAGCTTCCTAGTAAGAAATGCAATCTAATCTTCACCACCCTCATCATGCTCATTGATCTCCTTCTCCATGGAGGCAATCTTTAAGGCAATGGATCTTTCTTGGATAGCTCCTTCACTTATGAGATTCATTTCATAAGCAATGAGATCACTTTGAAGCTCTTCAAATTTTAGAGTTGAGAAATCTATAATTTTTTCCATTGTCGTGCCTTAGGTCTAAACTCTAGTTGAAGAGTTCTGATCATCTTAATGATCACATCACTTTTGAAAAAGTCTTTACCAGTATCTTTAATGGCTACAATAATATCAGTGGATCTAGAGAATTAATATTTTATCTTTTCACCTTCTCTCATTTTAAGCTTATGGTATTCACTTTGCAAGAGTAACAATTTTGATTACTTAACAATAGAGGTACCTCCATACATAGCTTCTAAAATTTTCCAAGTTTCATTGGCTATATTATACATCCTGCTACTCTATTAAATTTAGATTTACTCAAAGAAAAATATAAACAATTCTTTGCTTTAGAATTAAACATAAAATTATATTTCTTCTCTTGTGTCCATTTTTTGTGAGGCTTAATGATACTGGTGGAGTTGTTGACAGGAAAAGCATAGCATTCAAGGATTGACTCCCACACTTCAAACTCCATGTATTTGAAGAACCCTTGAATTCTAGATTTTCAATAGGCAAAGTCAAATCCATTGAACCCTCCACTATTTACTTTTGAAGTTGATGATGATAAAGAATAGTACCAAGCTTTGATATCACTTCTAGATCATTGAACATAGAAAGAGGGGATGAATAATTTTCCCAAATTGAAATTCTTTGGACAAAGCACACTCACAAATTTAACATGATTCCCCAACTTGGGTAGTCCATACTCAAAGAGTAGATCACAAGCACACCTTCAAACTTTATTGCTCTTAAATGTGGTTTGAAGGGTACCACACCCTATACAAGATCTAATCTTTGCTTCAGAGTGTTGTGATGTTGAATCAACCACTCAATCTCACAAGATACCAACAAGCTTAGAATATGACTTTCAAGCTTTCACAAACTTTACAATCTTGAGCTCCACTCCAAATTGTTATGACGCTATACAACCACTCAATCCCATAGGATACTAACAAGATCAAGCAAGATGCCTTTCCACAAGAAGCACATAAACCCCATAGGGCAATAAGAGAGAAAAAAAATTACAAGGGATGAATGCAACTTAGTTTGCTAATCCTTGCACTTTGAGGTACAACACACTTTACAATGGGCAAATGATAATATAATGAGGAGCAAAAATGATTACAATGATTGAAAACTAATTACATAATGATAGTACAAAGGCTTGTGCTTTTCCAAATGAAAATGATGTCTTCTTATAGATACTATGTTACCAAATTCATCTTGGAACTTGTGTAATGACTAGCTAATGGTTATGGAAGACATCTTCTTCATGGTTGAGATGCCTTTCTATATCTACCTTCATTTTGGAAAGACATCTTTGTCTAATGAAAGATGTCTTTTTGAAATTGGCCTACATTCTATGAGGATGTCTTTATCTAGGGAATGACATCTTTACTTGATAAAAGATGCCTACTATTTCTTGGAGACGTCTTTACCTATGCATCATTCAATTCTACCAAGATGTTTACTATTTCTCAGAGACATCTTTCTTCAACCTTCCTTTGAACTTTGAGTTCTTCATTTCTTTTCCACAATCTTTATCTTCTACAAACCTTCTTATCTCAATTCAAATTCTTGTCCTACAAGCACAACAATCATACAAACACACAAATAACCTTGTCTTTCATTTTTCTTAACATTTTTATATACCAAAAGGTCCACAATATGGCCATAAATGCATGAATGTTATACATTGGTCAATATTATTGCTCAAGATATAGAAGGTCACAACCAGTCCATGGGATTTGACTCAAGTAGTGGTGCTAGATGAAGGGAAATGGTACAGAACTCTTGACACAACAAGAAAAAATCATCAAATCTTGCACATTAAGGTTGCATAGTGGCTTGCTACCATAATGAATTGCATCCTTGTAGTGGCTCCAAGTTTCATCCTTTAAAAACAACTTCAAGAGGACAAGAAAACCAAGCAAACAAAGCATGTCATAACATTATAATGCATATAGGCCTCATAAAATGACAATATGATGAACAAAGCTATAGCTTCCCAGGATACCAAAGTTGACAATTTAAGGCCATGATGAGCCAAGGCACTAGTTGAAGGTCCTAGTAGGCTATGTTTCCAATTTAAGGTCATATTGGATCATGGTACTAGTTTAAGGCCTCAATAGGCCATTGAAAGATTCATGCAAACTCACTTGATGTTGGCCATGAAGGCCATTGTAGGCTACATGTAATATGGCTTTAGATAGGAATGATTAATTGGATTGGCAACTCATTCCTATCAATGTCTACAATCCTAAATGCTTCATTGCCACAAGCTCTAATGACTAGGAAGGATCCTTTTCAATTGGCTAAGAATTTATTTGCATGCTTGTGGAGGGATTCTAGGATCAAGTCACCTTCCTTGATCTTACACTTGATAAATTTATGGTGGGGCTTCTATTTCTAGCTTTCTTGATACTACTAGATGTAAGCTAGCATCTACACTTACTGCTCCTTCACCGAGTCAAGGTTCATGATCTGCAATTCCTTACTTTACTCATCATTAATGAAGTTGATCAAGGCTACTCAAAGTAATGGCACCTATAATTTAAGAGATAAAATGGCTTTAGAGACATTAACTAGGCTATAATATGGTACACTAATTACCATACGGTACATCATATGATATGCCCAAAGTGCATGGATAAGCTATTCATGCCATTTGTGCTTACTATTATTGAGCATTTTCTTGAGCAAGTTGATGATGTCCTTGTTTCTTACTTCTACTTTTCCATTGGTATGAGGGTAACAATGTGATGAGAAATAATTCTTAATTCCTAGGTCATGACAAAAATCCTTTGTTTCTTAACTACTAAATTATGGTCCATTATCTATGACTACCATCATAGGTATGCCAAAATGGACTACTATGTTATCAAATATGAATTTATAGAGTTCTTCAGATGTTATCCTTCTTAAGAAAATAGCTTCAACCCACTTGGTAAAATGTTTGGTTCCAATGATCATGAGGCTATGTCCTACAAAAGACTTAGGCATTATAGGTCCAATGATATCCAACCCCTAAGTGATCTAAGTAGTGTGTAACTTAGTTGTCGGTATGTGAATGAGATTTCTATGCCACTAGCACATGTCATAGGCCTTAAGCTTCTATAGGTAGTCACTTTTCATATAGGTCTAGTAATAGCCTAACTATCTAATCTTAGCAACCATAACTCTAGGTCCTATATGTCCTCCACAAACACCTTTGTGAACCTACTCTAGGACTGTTCTAGCTTTGATTTTACCTAAGCATTTTAACAATACACCATCATAGGACCATTTACATAATGTTTTATTTCCTTCTATGACAATATGTTTGGATCATTTATGTACAACATCCTTTTAAGCAATAGTCAAGCCTTGTGAAGATTCACCATGCATAAATTAAAATTTGATATCATCATACCACTCCTTGGCAAGAGCAATATGAACTATGACCACAAAGGTATCCTCAATGCTCTACATGATGGGTATAACATAGTGCATAGTCAAGGTGGATAACTTACTAAACACATCTAGCATCACATTGAGGGTTAGCATTGCAATCACATCAACTATGGCATTCTTGTTTTGGGATATGTGTTGGATATCAACATCTATAAATTGTTTTAATAATTGCTTCCCTAGGTCACAATAAGGTTGTAAATGTTTGGCTTTGCATGCATAAACCTCAATTACTTGGTTAACCAAAACTTTTGAATCACCTCTAATCATTAATTGCTTGATTCGTTAGTCATGAGCTATCATCATTTCCCTGATCAAACCCTCATACTCTGCTATGTTGTTTGTACATAGAAACTAAAAATAGTAGGCAAAGGGTTGGATTTCACTAGATGGAACTATTATGATGGTAGTGGCATTGGCGCCATGGGTAATTGAAGCTCCATCAAAGTGCATGACCACCTCATAGCCCTCTAGCACTTGGCTAATAGTGTTGACATGTTCATTAGGGAACTCAAGATCTATGGTTTCTTACTCATCAATGGATGAAATAGTGATTTGTACAACTATAGCTTGATCTTTTGTTGCAAATTAAGAGATATAGTGAAGGTCAAACTTTGCTATTATGGCTTTCCAATAGGCTATATAGCTATTCTTGTAGATATTGATCATTTTGGCTCTAAGTACATTATTTTTGCAAATGATGTTAACTTGGCTTCTGAAGAGGTAGAGTCCTCACTTATTCAATGTGAAGACTAGTGTTATACAATACTTCTCCACTTCAATGTATCATGTCTAATGGGCAACTAATGCATGGCTATGGTAGTATACTAGCATCTCTACTTCATCATCACATTTCTGACAAAGTATAGAAGCAATGAACATGTTAGAGATAGTAAGGTAGATGTAGGATTATATACCCTCTTGTATAGGATAGACCATTGGTAGTTTTGCTAACTCTTACTTAAGGTTTTCAAAGGCCTCTTGGCATTGAGCCATCCACTCATAGTGAATCCCTTTCTTAAGAAAGTGTTGCATGGATTGTAACTTATCCATAAGCATAGTGATAAACATATGGATAAATTATAATCTACCTTGTAGTCCAAGAGATCCTTAATTTTGTAATCAATGCTAATTTGGATATGACTTTAATCTTATCAAGATCGACACGTATCCCTTCTTTAGATACTACAAAGCCAAGCATCTTACTGATCTTGACACCAAAGATACAGTTCTTGGAATTGATCCTAATTTCATACTTAAGGCATCATTTAAGTACAAGGTCTAGGTTATGTGCATGGTTGTTGGTCATTTTGGACTTAACAACTATGTCATCTACGTAATCATTGAGCAAATCTAACATGTAATCACTAAAGATATACATCATGGTTCTCTAATAGGTTGCTCCTACATTTTTAAGGCCAAAGGGCATCATGGTATAGCAAAAGGTATCTCAAGGGACCATGATGGTAGGCTGGTGCTATGGGTTGATCCTAATCTTGTTATATCTTGAGAACCCATCCATAAAGGACAATAAGGCATGTCTAGCTATAGTATTGATAAGTTGATCAATACTAGGTAAAGGAAAGTCATCCTTGATGGTTGCCTTTTTCAGGTCTTAGAAATCAATGTAAATACAAATACTCCCATTCTTCTTAGGGACTACCACTATATTGAACATCCATTCTATGTATTCAATAGCCTTAATGAAACCAGGTTGGTAGAGTTTCGTGATTTTGTCATAAACTACCAAGACCAAATCAAGTTTAATCTTGCATACTTTTTGCTTAACTAGTCTAATGCTATGGTCAAGTATGATGTTTTTTTGCACTAAGGAGGTTTGGCATATGTTCATATCACCAAGTAAAGGCCTTGACAATGTCTTGTAGGACCTTGGTGATGTCTTGAGCCTATTGAGGCTCCAACAAGGAACTTAGTTTTAGGGTTTTCTTTTTATCACTATGTGTCATGATAGGAACGACAACTAGAGAGTCTTCTGTAATGTCACCAACCTCTAGGTCAAGAGTTTTAACTAAGTTTTCAGGCCATTCTAGAGGTTTCTTTATCAAGGCTATGTGGTCAACAAGACTCTCAAGCTCAAGATCTATGCAATTAGGGTCAATATATCATTCTACATTACCATAAGGTCCTATTAACCTTAATGGCCAATTGATCTACTTTCAAGTACTCATACTTCAATCATGCATGTCAACTATAAGCACATTACATGACACCAAGGTAAAGATAAGTAGATAATGTCAAAATGCTATACAATTTTGCAAACACATGCTACAAAAATAAAAACACAAGGGAACAAGGTTGTATGAGGCTATAAGAGATAGAAAGAGTCCAATAAGATGAAATGAAAGTTAAACAAAGGCTAAGAAAAGGCTAAATGAGACATAAAAAGATATAACAAGGTCAACTGAGCTCACAAGCTTGCCAGTTTAAGGCCTTGGCTAGCCATGATGTTAGTTTTAGACCTTAGCAGTCCATGGTCACATGGTGCCAAATGGTGGTGAAGGAAGGTCAAACCCCATCATTCAATACCAATCAAAGATTAAACAAGGCCATAGATGGTTATAATTAAGATAAAAACATTGAAATAAAAGTATTATTGAGGCTAAAAAATGTCAACAATACAACAATGATCCATGATATGATGAAACAAGGCTGAATAAAGGAAACTGGGATACATATGGTGAATTTTGGTCAAAATATGATAAGAAAGGTTTATATTTTACCATTTTTATACCTTAGTGAGCCATGGTTTAAGGCTACAAGGCTATTAGGTAAGGTTGGAAATTAGCAGAGGTTATTTTTAGGCTATTTGAACTAAAAAATCAAGGCTTTTAAGGTTTTTGTGCTAGCTCTATGTTGGCCAGCGTGGAAGGAATGATCCCTAGCATGGATGTAGCATCTAGATAATTTCCTATGCTTTTTTTGGTTATTTTTTGACTTTTGATGGCTTGCATGTTAGTGAACTTGATTGGAAAAGGGAATAGACTACTTTTGACATCGGTTTCAACCATCAAAACCTTTCTTTTAAGCCTAAAAATGTCTTCCACACTAGATCCTCATTGGCCAATATGGAGATAAATGGAAGTGTATTGCATGGCATCAAGAGGATCAAATTTGAGGTTTTGAGGCCTTCCCAAGGTATTGTAGGGTAAAATATATTAAAATTGATCATTTTGGACATCGAAAAAGGCCAAAAGGTAGGTCTTGAAACTACACCCCTTGTCTCCATGCTAGCCAACATGGATGGGAGGGAACTTAGCCCAATCCAAATCTAGGTCAAAATAGGATCAAATAGGGTTGCATGGGCATTTGGAACCAAAATCTAGTAGTTGTGCATCTTCTAGTAGGGTTTTAAGGCCATTTTGTATGGGTTTTTAGAGTTAAAACAAGTTTGGAGTAGTTTCCACACTAGATCCATGGTGGCCAGCATGGAGCCAACATTGAGTATAGGGAATACCTTTGATTTTAGATCTTAGGGTGGTATTAAAAGTAAATTTACCAAGTTTCTAGGTTTCTAGTGCTATAAACCATGATTTATTAAGTCCTTGACTAATTTTGGCTAAGTTTAAGGGTTTTTTAAGGTCATGAAAGGTTATCCTTGCTTTGATCCACACTAGGGAGGCTACTCCAATGTGGATGATAGAAGTTGATGAGATTTAAGAATGAAAATGAGTTCTAACAAGCATAAGTTTAAGGCTATGATGTCTTAGGCTTTGTCAGTGTAGGTTTTGGATCTCTTGGAGCATCAATCTACTATCAAAGATAAAATGACAACTTCTCCATGTTGGCTAGCATGGAAGAGGGGGTTCCTAGTATGGATAGATCATAGGTTTCATATTGAGGCAAATTTTGGTAGTAATTAACCATGCATGTCAGCTTCTAGGTTTGCCAATGTTAAGGGCTAGGGTTTAGGGTTTCCAAGTGGTTTTGTAAGCTATCCCCTAGGTTTCACATTGGCACCATGCTAGCCAACATGGAGGGTCAAAAAAGATCAAGTTTTTGGCTATTTTTAATCAATTTTGATTATTTATGCATATATCCAGGGTTTCTGTTGTTGATGGTTGAGGCCTAGGATCAAAATTTGATGATTTTGAGGGTTTTAGAAATGTTTTTAAGCTTACCCTCCTTGTTCCATGTTGGCTAGCATGCATCCAATGTGGAGGACCTTAAGAGGCTAGATCTTTATAGTTTTCGAATAGTCTAGTGGCTTCTAGAAATGTTGACAAGGTTGTAGGGTAGGTGTAAGGTAATTTGGCATGGTTTTGAACTATCTGTGATTTCCCTATGAGCCTTCCTAGCTTCATCCACATTGGGTTCATGCTAGCTAGTGTGGAAGAAAGGGGTGATTAGTGTGGAAGCTAGAAAGATCCTAAAATGGGATGATTTTCATTAGGTTTCAGCTATCAGAGCCTTCAAGAAGGTTAGAGGATCAACCAAAGTTAATTTTAGAGATAATATTGGAAGTTTTAATTATCTCCCATTCCATCCACACTGGCTCCACTCTAGAAAGCATGGAATAGGGTCTTCCTCAATGTGGATGAACTTGGGTTAAAGTTTTGGTCCACTGTCAACAAGATTTGACAAGGATTTGACGCTACCAAGGTTTCAAGGGATCTAGGGTTAATATTTGGCATCGAAATCCATGAATTTGAAGGCTCATAAGTGTCCATGGAATCATCCCTTATTTTTTGCACATTGGACAAGGTGACCCTAATGTGGATGAAAGGGGGAAATTTCTTTTATCCATTTTTGACCAATTTTAAGGCATCTGAAGGCTTCGATATGGTTTAGAAGTCACTACAGTAGGTTATTGGGCTATTTTTAGCTATAAACTAGGTTTTATTACATGGCCCCTAGGCTTCCATGCTAGGCAACATGGAGGATGGATTCACCATCATGGAAATGATCTCTAGAGAAAAAATCAACACATGTTCCAATAGCTATCAACTACTAAAGGTCATAGAGGGGCATAAGGGCTATCAATGTGAAATATATGGTAATTTCAAGCTTGAAGAAAGGTTTTATGTTATAACCCCTAAGCTTCCACATTGGCTCCATGATGGAAAACATGGAGGAAGAGTTCATTAGTGCGTAGATGGACATAGGTGTGAAATCGACTTGTTTTAAGGAAAAATTAGACTACCATAGGTTGTCAAGGTGTTTGTAAGTCAAAATTTGTAATTATGTGTTTGATTTTGGCTATTCTTGATCTTCTACTACCAATCCATGCTAGCTCTAGGCTAGCCAACATGCAGGAAGCCCCTCTCAACATGGATTAACCAAATTCAAAAGTTTTGAGCACTTTCAACTTGGTTTGTTAAGGTTGTAGGGCTATCAAAGGGGACTAGAAGGATTCTAGGTCATGTGGGCTCACCCCAGGGTAACATCTAGGCTTGATGGGTATCGGGAAATAATTATGGATATTACCCCTCTTGTTCCATGCTAGGCAGGGTTACCCTAGTGTAAATGCCAAAGATTTCAAGTTCTATTAAGATCTAACCCTCTTTTGGAGTTTCAAGCTTGGCAAGGCAAGTCACTATTGCTAAAAATACTGAGGAGGCTAGTATATGAGTATTGACACACCACAAGAATTTGCATGTTGTAACACTTTTTCATCACATAGCCTTTACCCCATTAAGCCTAAGGCAAAACTTCATTGTAAACATGAAAATTATAACTCATGAGGGATTGTAACTCATGAGGGGCAATCTCACATATCTCATACTTTTGGGGCTGAAAAATGCCTCATAAGTGGTCAAAACCTCATCCTCCAAGTGAAAAAAAGTCATGCACTATCTATATTTGGTCTTAGGAGGGTTAAAATGCCTTTTGGGATGCCAAAAATGGCAATTTGATGGGTTTTATGGGGGGTATACATTTTTCTACACTGGAAACACCTGTAAGGGGGTAGATCTCACCTACTCCTAGTGTGAAGGGATAGATCTCCACATGGAAGGATGAGAGATTCACAATGCCCAGTGTGGAGGGGCCTAACCTTCCCCCAAGTGTTGATTCCTTCATCCCTCCAATTTTGACTCACCTTCCTACCAACATAGAAGTAGCAGGAACCATATTTCAACACTTCATCAACTTCAACATTGACCATGCACTCCAACAAGGAAGGTTAAGGGCCCAACATGGAAGAACAAAGATAGCATGTATGATGTTCCCTAGCTACTATTTAAAGTAAATGGAATGGCCAATGGAGTTTGGAATTTTCATACATAATAACCCCCCAAATTGGTCATCCATCTCACCTATACAAGGCAGAAATTTATAGTAATTTGCATCTAATCTGTTAGTCATTTGTAGCCAATTTGTAGATCCAATCATGGCCAAAAAACTATAAAAATAAACCCCAAATACCATTTTGAGGTTCCAAACTTTTGGCATTCACACTTTTTAGCATTTTACAGCATCTAAGAGCCCTTGAATACTTGTAAAAATGTAGCTTCTTAGACCACACCCCCCCCCCTCAACATGAAACCCTTATGGCCATATAACACCCATTATCCCTTTGATATTTTTGAGATTTTGGTCTCCATGCTACACTCATGGGATTCTCAAATCCCAATGTAGAGAACTTTGGTAGCCAAATCCCTCACACTTATCAAACCCTAGTAGCAACCAACATTGCAAATTTGACATAGTAGCAAAGGAGGTTCGATAGCATCGAGAATGTTAGAACATCCAGAACATGGAGTTGTTTGCATCGACTTCAACAAACCTTTAACCCTCAACAAAGTGAATTGATTTTGCTCTTCCATAGGCACTCATTTTATACATCTCTTGAACTCATTCTTTATTTTTTAATAAAATTTAAAGATTTTGATTTTTCATGCAATTTGTACTTGCTTTTAGTTTGCTCTTCTATATTTTTCCTTTTTGCATTATTCATTTTTGCATCCTGTAAGTCCCTGGGTGATCTACTGGACCATCTAGGGTATCTTAGATCCCATTTTTTAGAGGCCTAAGGGATTTGGGGTTAACGTTGTAGTGCTAGAATTTTTAGTCCTTTAGCAACCAAATTTTTTTGTCGGTATATTTTTCTAGCACTAGAAGGAGGACCTCCATCTTATTTCTATATCAAAATCTAATTTTTCCATAGCCAATGTTGACTGGAAAGTTGTAATCTCCTATTTATAGCCAAAACCTACAAATCTACATTGTAATCAATGATATTGTTCATCCCCCTCTACTCCCAAAACCTAGCATGGGAGTTGTAGGTGTTCAAGTTTTGAAATTTTTATAGTAGTTGTTGTTAATTTTCAAAGCTAGCATTGGTCTTTTGCTGCACTTTCTACTTCCTATTGCTACTGATTTTTCTCAACAAAACTAAAGTTGTATGTTTCAACAATTAAACCCCCATTCCCCCCTTTCTTGTTGAAACAATTGGCAACCTACCAAAAACCATTTTCTAATGGAAAACTCCAAGTTTCCACTTTGATTGTTTAACATCCCCCTCTTTACCAAAGTTGACTAGGAAGGTGTGAGAACTCCCCATCTTATCCTCTTCCTCTCCCCTTACTATGCTAGTCAATAAAGTAGCTAGGAAACCCAACATGAGTGAGGTTTGGTACCATATCTTTGGCTTATCATTTTTAGCAAAGGGGTNGGACTAAGGTGGTGGGGCATGCTATGTGGAAGAGACAAAGGGGGTGGAGATGGGCCCTATTATCTTAGGGGTGCCTTATTAGAAAAGCACATCCAAGATATTTTCAGGCTTAGATTTGATCATAAACTCATCCTCCTCCTCCTCTNAACCATTTTTGCCTCTTTAACAATTTTTAAACTTCACTTTCTATAACTTGAAATTTTTTCACCCTTTTTATAATCTTTTCCAAGCCTTTTTAGCATTGTAGCCATGTCTTTCCAATATTCAACTAAGTTTCCATTCACATTCACTAACAACAAGTCTAACTAGTAGGCCATGAGGATATACGATCCAAAGGACCCTTCTATCATCAAATGTAGACAATCTTTAAGACTAAAAGGAAAGAGTCCTAAATTCTCTATCATAGATGAAAAGCACTACAACTTCATTTATGCCATGATCTAGGCTAGCATGTTGATTCTATGAATGCATGGAAAAGCCAAAAGGTAATTTGAACTTATATCTCACAATAGTAAGGAATATATTCCCTCCCTGTATGATCAAATACACCTCATCTACGTCTATGCTAGTATCTTATCCCATCTAATATAGATGGATTAAGAGGACCAAAAGGCTACCTCATATTGATAGCTGGAGGAGGAGGAGGATGAGTTTATGATCAAATCTAAGCCTGAAAATATCTTGGATGTGCTTTTCTAATAAGGCACCCCTAAGATAATAGGGCCCATCTCCACCCCCTTTGTCTCTTCCACATAGCATGCCCCACCACCTTAGTCCTCACCTTACCTAATCATGTTTGGTCCCACATCATCCATCACTACACACCAAGCACAATTGGTGCTGCTACCACCTTCCATTTCTCCATGTCATTTTCCACCCAACCATAGTATATACGATCATCATTGGTGGTGGTTACCACCACCAATCCATTGACCTCTTAGATGGAGCCTGCCATGGGTTCCCAAGTAGCCCAGGTGTCATGTATCCCATTCATTCCATTTGCACCTCAAGTACTACCACAAACCTCCTTTTCTCTATTTAGCTTGTTGACTACCAATATAATGCAACCTCTCTCCTCTACCCCACAACTGATAGCAAGGCCACAAGTCTTTCAGAAAATACCCCAATCTTTTGTTGAAGCCTTGTAGCCTACAGGAGCATCATAGGGCCTAGATAAGGCCTTACAAATGATTGAGAACCTAATAGAGGAGTTGTAGCGACAAAGGATAACCATCAACTCCCTTGGTACTCTAAGCTAGACCACCTTTTCTGCTATCAGCAACTACTTGGTCATGACATAGACTTCTATCTTACACTAAAGGATGACATATAGAAAATTATAGATATGGGAGAGTTTGTCCTAGATGCCTCCAACTGCATATAACCATAGAATTAGTCGATGCAGGTGAATAAGGATCCATTGATTACTAATAATGACCCCTATGTTATATCATCATTTAATAGCAATGATAATTAGAAACTAGCAAGGGAACCATTCATGATCTAGGTACCCCCTTGTGATGAAAGGACCTCTTTAGCTTTCACCATCTCAAGATATCCTTTTGTTGTAAGAGTACCATTGCGAGAATCACCAAGGAAGCCTATTGTCATTAGGGTGTCCCAACCCAAGATAACCCAGCCAGCCCCCACAACTGACCAATGACCTCTCATGGTGGCTAATGCCATAGCTTCTTCCTCCTAGATAGCCAATGAAAATCCAAAAGCCTCAAACAAGAAAAGGAAGAAGCCTAAGTAGAAACCCAATAATAACAATGACCAAAAAGCCAAGTCATGCAAGGAAGAGAGCCCACTGAAGCCCACTATCATATCCTTAATACCCATTACTTTCATAGTCTAGGATGCTTCTATAAGTAAACCACGAGAGAAATAGGAAGGCCAAGAGAACAGGAAGGAGAAAAACCCATAACAACCTAAGGCTGACATATGCATTTTTGGGTGCATGGAAGAAGTGAAGCACAACCACAGTGACAAACCCATGGCCAATGATAAGTTCTTCATATGTGTGATGGAGCAATTCAAGCAATCTCTCAAATAGAAAAATACAACCTTGAGCTTGTATGACTTGATCATGAATTCCACTACACATCATGAAGTGCTAGTTAAAATGTTGAATTTTATCCCCATTAGTCAGGACATCCCTACCAATAAGGAATCCATCGATGTGATAATGGTTCATTCTTCACTAAGAAAAAATAAGTCAACATCAATGGTGTTTAGTGATAGTGAAGTCAAGACCAATACCCAAAATGTCAAAGTAACTAGAGTTCCTCTTTTCATAACCATATGCATAGGGAAATATAATGTGCATCAAGTGCATGTTGATGATGGTGCTTTAACTAATTTTATCCCATGCACCATTGTTGAGCACCTAGGCTTGATCAAGCAAATACAAGATACGACAACCATAGCTCTCAAGTCCTTCAACAAATTGAGGGTAGGTGTCAAGGGGTCTATCTCCTTGGATTTTGTGGTAGGAGAGCAAGTTCCCAGAACCACTAATTTCTTGATGATGGAGGAGACACCAAGGTTTAACCTTATCTTGGGAAAGCCTTGGTTGGCTCAATTATGAGCCATGTCTTCACCTATCCATCAAGAGGTTTACCTTCCTTACAAGGGAGGTGAATCATTATTCATGATGATAACGTGGTTCCCCTGGTTATTAACAATGTAAATATAGAGTAGGGATCTAAAGTGGAGTTATAGGAGGAAACTCACAACCATGAAGTGCAATAGCCTGAGAGAGCAAAGAAAGCTAAAAGTAATAAAGATGAATAATGGGATACACTATGAGAAGAACTTTCCTTTGACATCATCAGTGAAGTGGATGGATAATACAAACTTGTGTAGAGCTAGCCTTACATATTTCCCAACCTATCAAAGATTAGGAAAAGCTTGCACAATTGAGATGCACCCCTGATCCTTCCACACTATGTCCTTGTAACCTTTGTATCCATGCACCAATAGATACCTAACCTAGATTTCCTTTGTTGCCTATTAAACATTTTTGTTTACTTTTTTTCAACATTTTTTAGCATGTAGCCTAGAGACTTATGTTTATTTGCATTTCTATTTATTATGGTCTTTTTCTTTATTATTTTCCTTGTTTAGCATGATATAAACTAAAAAACCCATAAAAACATTTTAAAAATTTCCAAAAAAATATATGAGTTTCCTTTCCACTTCAGCCTTCCATGGGATAAAACTGGTACCATCATATAGCTCATCATGGCCTTAAACTGGAAAAACAAACACACCATCGAGGGCTTGTCATGGCCTAAAATTGACAAAACTTGCAACCTTCCAAGGCCTTAAACTAGCACCGTAATCCACTAAGACTCTAAGCTAGTAGCATAGTCTGCTAAGACTCTAAACTATTACTATGGTCCACTAAAAATTTAAATTGGTACCATAGTTTTCTAAGACTCTAAACTAGCATCATAGTCCACTAAGACTCTAAATTGACACCGTGGCCCGCCATGGCCTAAAACCAACAAGCAACCCTCATCCTATAGCCTTTCATAGTCTTACATTTTAGTCATTTTCTACATAGCCAACATAGCCATTCTTAACATAATAATTTACAACATTTATAGCCTTAAAATTGTAAAACAATAAAGTCATCAATAACATATATAGCCAAAATTAAAACATAAACTTATAATCTCAAATAGTTAAAAATATATATAGCCATGGCCACACTATGTAGCATAAATATTAAATCAATAAACCATAAGTGTCAAAATATCTACAACCCAAACATTGGCCAACATCAACCATGTAACATCCAACATAAAAACCAAAATGAAATCAACAACAAGTGCTATCGCATAATGTGTTTGGTGGTGCTAAGAAGGCATCCAGAATAGGGGGTGGTTTATCATCATCATAGCTATCACTACAGTGGCCTCCAGTGTCACTTGATGCCTGTGACATAACAACATACAATCAATCAATAACCGATAGCCAAAACCATAACTTAGATAAATCCAAACTTAAAATTCAAAACATAAAAGTCATCAAACCTATAGGAAATCTGGCTCCATGAAATCTTGGGAAAGATGTTGAAGGCCAATCTTCAAATGATGGGGAATTCATTCTTTCATCATGTTGTCCTGGTCAACATCCCCAAAATTAATGCCAGTGAGGATGTTGGTCCTATCCATGCCTATCCATGATGTTGGCCCCCATGAGACTATACCTATAAAAGCCTCATTTGTAGCCATAATAACTTGAGGAGAAGGAGACTCAACTACCATGAGAGTACTCTAAAAGTGTTTGTAAACACTCTTAGCCTAAATGCCCTAAATGAACAATTCCATCTTACATTGTTCAATCATCTCCTTCTTTAGCCACTTCAAGTATGCCTCTCGATTGACCTTATAATGCTTCTTAAGATCTTTCTAAATCCAACCCCACTCCAGGACCCAGGCACTATAATCCTTCCAATCTAGGATCTTTCAGGAGATTAAATCCATCTACATATACTACTTAACTAGCTCCTTGAAAATGGCCACCTTGTAGTGGATGGTGCACCAATAGCATGTCTATACTCTTCCTCTACACGCCTATGCTCTTCTTTCATACTAGTAGCTTAAGCAACAAACTTCTACAGTTGATCTATAGCCATAAACTGTTAGACAAGTTAGCACATGTAACCATGAGATATAGAACATATCAAAGCCAAAAACATTTGAAATATAGCCAAAATTACCTTCAAATTCCTGATGTAACCAGTTGAGCCTGAAGAGGATATTCTTCTTGGCAAGTGGTTATGATGCTGGTAGTGCTTCCTTTATGGGCCATTTTAAGTTGATCCTTGCTACCCTATCAGCATCGATACACAACTGTTGGGCCCTCAGAACATTCACCAAAACTATTAATGGCTCCTTTTCCATGCTGTTAGGGGATTCACACAACGTACAAACAAATACATTGGTGGTAATAGACAGTGAATCTCCCATGTCCTCTAATGGATTATGGGCCTACATAGTTGAATAAAGTTACTTTATCCAAGGCTTAGAGAGCTGGTTTGAATCTTGACTTACCCATCATCCATTCCTACTCACCACCAATAACTTTTCTAATCTCTTTAAATAACCTAAAAAAATGCATAATGAATAATAATTATTGTAGAGGTGTCTTCGTGAAATTTGAGGATTGCCTCCTTGAGGCCTATAGTGAAGGAAGCAATCTAGATGAATCATGTGTTCTCCATCAAGAATTTTTTGATGGTGAAATCCTATGTAATGCTAATTACCTTATTTTGAGACAACCATTTAAGGAATGCATGAGATGATAACAAAGGATAAGATTCCTTTGCTTCAGAACTCATGAAGCCATCCAAGGCAAGTCCAGAGTGGTCCTTTCTAACACCAAGCCACTCATCAACTTCTTTATGATGGCTAACCTTCTTCATTGGTTTGGTGTTAACCATGATCCCATTAGCAAGGACACCAAAGAAGTTATGAAAGGTTGCCTCATTAATGACAATGAAAATTAGTATGCTTTGTACTATTATGTAGAACACATTGGCTTTTGTATCAAAGGAGTCAATGACATTCAAAATATCTAAGGAGGGGATGGAAGGACTAGGCACTATGAAGCCATTAAGGAAACAAGAAAGTTTTATATTTTTCTAAATGTTCTTAAACTCTTGCCCCTTCAACCACTCCTGTGCTAGCCCCACATCCCTAAACTTTAGGATGAGAGTATTTGCAGAGCATTTGGAAAGGGGTACAGTGACCTCAAAAGAAGTAGAAGGTCCTACAAGCCAATGATACTAGCCTAGCATTAGTACAAGCATGTTTATACCATAGGAAACTTAAGATCCAAATAGCATTAAACCTTAAGTATAACATAGAAAAATACTATTATTTTCACCTTTCTTCTTCTTTCTTGATGAATCTCATGTGCAGTACCTAGTACCAATGCCTATATCTCTGGCAACCTTGAAGGCTACCCACCAACTGTGTGGTGTTTTGGCAGCCATACACTTCTTATAGATAGGGTTAAAATTAGTGGTTTTTTTATCAAAGTCCCCTCTTAACCATTCATACACAATAGTTGGAATCTTGGGGCCTTTGGTAAATACATTCAAGGTAGTTTGAGCTACCACCAAGATTTGATCATTGAACCTCTACCTACAAGAGGTTCACAAAACCAACAAGTTAGAAAAGGTGACCAAAATAGTAAAGCCAAAACATCAAAAACCTATAATAATCATGCTTACCATTGTAACTGATACACACTACCCAAAGGATTCTGGAATAGAGTATGAACTTTATGCACCATCATCAAAGTATTATCAGGGTTGTACTAAGAATACTCTAGCATCCTCCAGATGTCTAAAAGATAACATGTATTGATAGGATCCCTTATCTCCATCAGCTCTCCTATTGCTTGGGCCATCAGATTGTCAGTGATGAATCTAATGATTAGCCTAGCAAATCCTAGTAGCAAGGTCTTCACTATGGCCCTAGCCACATCTATGGATAAGTATGAAAACATTATCATACTAAATTTTTGCAAGAGGTAGGAAAGGAACTCCCTTTCCCCTAGTCAAAACCACATTAAGCCCCTCTCTAAGACAATGTCAACCAAAGGAGTGTTGGACCTGGATTGGCCTACATAGCATAGGATACTAACTAGCTCAACCACAATGAGTATGGGCTTTAACAAGGACCTACATGGAGAAATAAGAAAGTTGTTAGAACCATGTCTCAACATTTAGAATTTCCTTACAAATTTTGCAAAATCATCTTAGTTAGGGGTGAAATTAGCCCTTGTAAAGAACTCTAAAGTGTTTGTTAAAATTCATTTAGAGATTCAGAAACTACCATAGCCATTAAACTCCATAACAAGAACATTATATCCAAAACATTACAACTAAATTATTCCTTAGTTAAAATCGTCCATCAACATACAAAACCTCAAAAACCTATACACAACCTTACCAAAAATATCACTAAAAATATTTAAAAAATTTTATCTTTCATGAAATCTACTTTAGAGCATAGTTAAAATCTTTAGGCATCCACAGTAGCATGGGATGTTGACAAGAAAAAATCTTAAACATGTCAATGCTGTTGCGACCAAAAACATCAGTGGCTGGAACACCGAGAGGTTACCGAGTGAAATAGTTTAACCCCAGATCCATGCGATGACCATGTTGGAGAAAATGGATTTAGGATGCCCTGAATGGTCTTGTCGATCAAACAAGGACTTAATAGGTGTGACCTAACCTTTCACAGAAATTTACTTTGGAAATGATGCTCATAGCGTAATATGATGATTATTAAATGCAACAGGATGAAAATGATGTAAAATATGATGATAATAAATAGAAATGTAAAGCAAACTGGAGTGAGAGAATGCACTGCCTCAAGATCGTGGCTTTACTTTGTTGAGATGGACACAATTGGTTGTGCAACACTGGGAGGCACAGAAATCTTAGAGGTAACCAGAATGCTCAAAATGTGCCACCTATGCTCTTGAATGCAAAATTAAAAGCCAAGTACGCCAAAAATTGATCTGGAAAGCCAACTATGCAAAATGTCAATCAACCAGCCAACCCTTTGAACATTGTTCATTGGGGTATTTATAGGGCTAAGAGCAGGTGAGAAATGAGGCATGAATGTCATGTGTCCTAGACCCCACAAGATGCTGACGTGCCTGTACCATGTAGATGTGCAATGCTGGTCATGAACTTGCTACATTATGACTATGCCTCTAGGACTGTGTGTGCCAAGATCAACTTGCTAACAATGCAAACAAAAATGGAGCTTATGCTCCAGAACTACATCTTCCCTGCTCTTAGGAGCAGGGTCAAGCATAGGAACAATGGTTTTGGGACTAACCAGGGGGTGTGCAAAATGGAGTGAAATTGTTGATTCTGCCAAGGAGATGCCAAAATGAGGAAGATTGATATCTGCAAGTTCTAGAACTACTCAAAGACATCTTGGTACTTCTGTACCAATGTTGTGTTACTCACGTTGTCGGGTTTGCTGGCATAGCGTAAGTGGCTGGTTGCTACGCTGTGCTATGCTACGTAGCGTAGCAACTGGTTTTGACCAAAACTTGTGTTGAGAAGTTGAAATATTTGTTTGAGGCTTGATCATGCTAACAACTGCAACTTTTTCCTTTATGAAGGGAAGCCTTTGAACTTGCTGAACTTACATTTAAAAAATTTTCTACTACTCTTGTATTGTTGCTACATTGTGCTACGCTATGTAGCGTAGCACAGCGTAGCAGCCAGCGTATCCTACGTTTTTGTTCAATCTGCCACTTTCTAGTAAGAAAATTTTCCCAAGGACTTGAGAGGTCGAACAGGGCAACTGGTTTTGGAGGTCAGAGTGCTTGCCGAGTGCAACTTCTTTATTGGAATCACTTTGCAAGCTGAGCCTTTCTGTTTTGCCTTTACTACGTTGTGCTATGCTATGTAGCATAGCATAGTGTAGCACTTTGTTTCACAACAATTCACACTTGATCACTTGAGCAATTTTTCTTCGAGGCTTGCTACGCTACATAGCGTAGCGTAGCATAGCAAAATTATTCACTAGAAAACTTGTCGAACTACTTTGGTTATCCCAAACACTTTTGACAACTCCTAGCATAGTTTCTGGTTACACTGTTAGCTGGGTGAATTGTCTAGGCAGGTAGGTCAGCGAGTCCATTGGGCTTGTCAGTTCTGGAGATAGAAAACTTGCTAGACTGGGTAGTCTAATCTCAGTGCCTACATTTTCTTGCCAAACTATCATGATGATCCACTTGTGGAAGTCCTTGCCAAAACCCCAAGACACAGGTGAAGTAATAGGGTCTCCAAATTTTATGGTTTTTCACTGGCCCCTCTTTGTTGACATTTGGAGGATATACTCGATAGACATCAACAAAGAATATGAAACACCATGAAGAACAAGTTACCAACATCGCTCTCTGCTGGTTGCTCAGAAGTCGCTTTGTTGTGCTTGGGAGTAATGGGATAGTTGTGCATGGTAAGGGGAAAGGGTAGACTTGAAGGAGCAGGTTCAGGAAAAGGTAAAGATGAAACTTAGCGGGGTCCCTCATCGAAGTGCTTGTGAGGGAATTTTTTGTGTGTTCATCTTTCCTTTTAATGGCTTCTAACCTCTCATCAGGATTTTTGGAGAGAGTTGTTATGAAATGGCTAGTGTGCCATTTGCTTTGGGCACACACACTCTCTTCTTCTTCTCTTTTTTTTTCTTTTGCGCTTTTCTTTTACTATTTAGTCGTATTCCTCTACAAACAACCTTGTTGTTGCAAGACAAGTGTTTCCTCCCCAGGATGAGTTTCATTACATCCACGTGGGGCTTTGACCTACCTACAAATGTTTCCCATGTGGTGAGTTGCGTTACGCACGTCATGGACTTTGCGGTTGAGCACATAGGAGGGCTTTACATGCATCAAGAAAGCTTGTAAACCAAGCGTGAAAAGGGAAATTGGGGATTTGAGGATCAAGGTAATGAAGGTAAAAGGGGAGGGGAAGGATGTGCACTCCCAAGTAGCTCAGCTAATTAGAGCGGTCACCTCAGAACGATGTTGTGTCTTGTTCTCCTGGTGAAATGCATCCTTGACTGACGTTGTCTCAGCCTGTACCCTACAAACACAAAAAAAAGTAGACCAAAGAAATGTGACCATGAAGTGTGGTTAGGCAAAGGTCTTACTTACTTTAGACATTATTGAAGTGACAAGAACTATTGCTGAGACAAGTAACATCTAAAGCATGAGGGTTGACAACAGCTTTGGTAGCGGTAGGCTGAAGGGGTCGAAGCTGAGGGGGCTAGGAGTTGCAGTGATGAAGGTGCTTGGGAGTCCCTACCCAAGGCAAACATCATGCAGTTCAACTATAAGGTGAGATGCCCAACAACTGAACATCTTTTAGGCTCAGGCAATGGTGGGGGTTGGAGGGTAGCAACTTTGTGGCTGGGCCACAATAGTGCTAAGGCTCCAGCAACAAGTGCTAACAACAGAAGCTACTACCAAGGTGACGGGCTATGGTGGTGGTAGCTCTAGCATGTTAGCGAGATGTTAGATGATATCTCTAGAGGATCAACAAGATGCCAAGGGCATTAGCGTTGCATTTGTTCCAAAGGGTGTTTTCTTGCCATCGTGAACTGTGTTCTGGAACTGCAATGCTCCACCCTGCATTGGCACTGTGCATGCTCGCTTGCTTGAATGATTATGGATTATGAGCTGGAAGTGTTGTGCCCTGAACCCAATTTAAGGTCCTGGTAGACCATCTTATGTTCTGATTTAAGATCCAAGCATATCGTTATGCTAGTTTAAGGTCCTAGCATACTGTTGTGCTAGTTTATCATTGTAGCGGATAGTCACTATGCTAGTTTAAGGTCCTAGCATACAATTATGCTAGTTTAAGATCCCAAAAGACCTTTGTGCTAGTTTATTGTCGTAGCGGATGGTGGATGGGCTAGTTTAAGGTCATAGCAAACCTCCTAGGCTAGTTTTATGTCATAGCAGACATGTTGTGCTAGTTTTACATCATGGAAAATAGTCTGTGTCAATTTATAGTCATAGCGGACTATTTGTGCTAGTTTATAGTCATAACAAACTATCTGTGCCAGTTTATAGTCATAGTGGACTATTTGCTTACCTTGCTCATGCATCAGATATAGTATGGCTTAAGATACAAGTGGTTCATAGGATTTACAAACTCTTTGTCATCCATGTCTGCTAGTTTGAAGGCTGGCCGTTGATGTGAGTTTTCATGATGCTTCTGTCGTTGCTTGTCTTGATATCGCTCGATGAGGCCAAGTGTTTGTGCACGCTCCTCCTCTATGGAGTCAAGGTCGATGCTACTCGACTCATTGTTCTGGGCTTCGTTCATGACATTTGACAGGATCATTCGAAGTGACAGTACCTGTAGCTCAAGAGGTAACACCGCTTCAGATACTTAAACAAGGCTAAAAGGAGTTTTATCTATTGTCATTCTGCATGTTGTTCTGTAGACCCATAGCACATAGAGGATTTGCTCGTGCCATCGCCTCTTGCTGTTGCTAAGCATCATCTTGAGCAAGTTGATGATGGCTTTGTTCATAGCTTCTACCTATCAATTTACCTACACATAGTATGGCGAGGAAAAAGATTGCTTAATGCCAAGGTTGCTACAAAAGTTTTTGGTTTCCGCACTACTAAACTGTGGCCTGTTTTCTGTCACAATAGTCATGGGAAGCCCAAACCTTGTCACTATGTTATCCAATATAAAGTGGCAAACCTATTGATATGTAGTCTTCCTAAGGGAGATAGCCTCTACCTACTTTGTAAAGTACATAGTGGCAGTCATGATAAAGCTATGTCCTGTGGAAGACTTAGGTGTGATAGGTCCTATAATGTCTAGTCCCCATCGTTGGAATGGCCATGTGATCTATGTAGGGTGCAACTCAGTAGGTGAAACGTGTATAAGATTTGCATATCATTGGCACATGTCACAAGTCTTAATGTTGGCAAGGAAATCTCATTCCATATGAGGCCAGTAATACCCTAGGCATCTAATTTTTCTACCATGGCCCTAGGGGCTATGTGTCCTCTGCATAGTCCTTCATGAACTTCATTAATGATCTTTTTCACTTGTTCCTCATTTACGCATACTAGCAATATCCCATCAAAGGAGCATTTTCATAAGGCATTATCTCCCATAAGTACATATTGCCAAGCACGCTTTTGGATCACATCCCTTTGGGTAGATGTCAATCCACGTGGGGTTCACCATGTTGCAAAAAGGCTTTAATGTTGGCGTACCACTCTTGGGTATCAGCAGCGCTTATAGAGGTGACATGTACCACTTGAATGATAGGCTTCGTACACTTAGTTATCGAAGCGGGCAAAGTTGCGAATAGGTGTGGTGGCACATTTAATGCTAGCATGGCTAAGGCATCTGCTACAGTGTTCTCATTGCATAGCACATGTTGGACATCTGTTGTGGCAAACTGTTTTAGCAAAATTTTGGCTAGGTCATAATAGGGTTGCAAATGAGTAGCTTTGCAAGCATAAACCTCAGTGATTTAATTGACAATGAGTTGAGAATCACCTCAAATTACCAGGTATTGAATTTTTAACTCTCAGGCTACTAAGAGGCGCCTAAGGAGTCCTTCATACTCTATCACATTGTTCATACAAAGGAATACAAAATGATAAGTAAATGGTTGAATGTCCCCAGAGGGGAACGCAATGATGACAACTACACTACCACCTCATGTAGTCGAGGTGCCATCAAAATGCAAAGTAGCCTCAAAATGTAATGGGACACAGTTGATGGTGTTAACGTGCTCAGGAATTCGGGTTCTATGCTTACCTAATCATCGATAGGTAAGATCATGAGTTGCATAGCTATGGCTTGTCCTTTCATCGATGATTGGGTTACATAATATAAATCGAATTCCATGGTCATAGCTTTTCACCGAGCTATCCTGCTATTTTCGTATAGATGTTTCGTGATAGCCTAGAGTACATTTCTTTTGCATATAATGTTAACCTTGCTACGGAATAGATAATGCCTCCACTTTTTCAATGCAAACACTAGGGCAAGGTAATTTATTTCCACCTCATTGTACTTCACCTTGTATGTTATCAATGCATGACTCAGGTAATAAACTAGAATCTCAAAGCCGTCATCTCTTCTCTGACATAACAGTGCTACGATAGATGTGTCTGAGGTAGCATGGTAGATGTCGAAAGGCTTATTCCTCTATAGTGGAAAATAGTTGGGAAGTGTAAAAGCTCTTTCTTTAGATCATTGAAGGCTTGCTAGCATTGTGTTATCCATTCAAAGTTAACCCCTTTCTTTAGTAAGTGTTGCATGGGGTGTAACTTGTCAGTCAATTTTGCTATAAACCTTCTAATGAACTGTACCCCACCTTGCAACCTGTGCAATTCTTTAAGGTTGGTAGGGGGTACTAGATTAACGATGGCCTTAACTTTGTCAGGGTCCACTCGTATTCCAGCCTCCGATACTACAAACCCTAGCATGCGTCCGATTTTTACCCCAAAGACACACTTCTTTGGATTGAGGCATCAGTCATGCATATGGCAGCATTTGAGGACTACACCTAGATCATTGGAATGGTTAGAAACCTCTTTAGATTTGACTACTATGTCATCCACATAGTCATTTAGTGTTTCTAGGAGGTAGTCACTAAAGATGTATGTCATGGCTCTTTGGTAGGTTGCTCTAGCGTTTTTGAGTCCAAAGGGCATCATAGTGTAACAAAAGGTACCCCATTGGATCATGAAAGTGGTTGTTAACTGATGCTCTAGGTTGATATGAATTTGATTGTAGCTGGAAAAATCATCCATGAAGGATAGTAGAGCATGACCAGCCATAGTGTCAATAAGTTGATCAATACTCGATAATGAGAAGTCATATTTGATCGTTGCTTTGTTCAAATCCTGGAAGTCTATACAGATTTATATTTCTCCTATTTTCTTAGAAACTACAATGATGTTTGACAACCATTCTGAGTAATCAATTACCTAGATGAAACTAGCCTAATACAACTTAGTGATTTCATTGCATACGGCCAGTGCAATCTCTGGTTTAATTTTGCAAGCCTTTTGTTTAATTTCCTTCATACGTGGATCTGAGATAATGTTATGTTGTATAATCCTTAGATCTAAGCCCAGCATGTCATTATAGGACCACGCAAATACCTTGATGTTATCTTGAAGGATCTTGGATACATCTTTATGCTTTTGTGAATCTAGGAGGGAGCTAAGTTTTAACATCTTTATTTTCCCCTAGATGTAGTCACAGGCATTTCAATGAGGGTCCTCAGTTACATCCCCAACCTCTAAATCCAAGGCTTGGACCAGATGTTTAGGCCAGTCTGGAGATGTTTCTAAGGATGCCACAGTGCTATCGGTGGATGATTCCCAGTCTATTGACTCTGGGTTTAATTGTCTTGTAAGCTCGCCATGTGGGCTTGTCAAGGCTCGAAGTGAACATAGATCATGATGCATGGCCATTCTTACTCAACCTACCACAATAAGATAAAAGCCAAGTCAAGTGATACCTGTTTCTAGCAACAGTGCATAGTAAACATTTGCAAAGAAACAATGAGATATGAAATGGTTGAAATAATTGTCAACTATGATACAAAGTTCGTAAGCTGCCAGTTTAAGATCGTAGTGAACCACCTGGATGTAGAGTTGTAGTTTAAAACTACTAGTTTAAGGTCTTTGCAAACTACTAACTTGGTTGAATTGTGAGTTGTAACTGTTAGTTTAAGGTCTTTGTATACTGTTAACGAGTTAGGTTTGTAAGTAAAAACTACTAGTTTAAGGTCTTTGCAGACCACTAACGAGTTATTCTTGCAAAGGTAAGTTGCTAGTTTAAGGTGGGATAAATTTTTAGTTGGGCCCACCTACTACAATGCAAATAGTGATGCTACGCTATGGTAGGAGTGCTACACTATACAGAGCATCCCACATTAATCGGGGTGCAAAAATGGCACGTTCTTTTCACCGCATTGGCTATAAATAGGGGTTTACCCCTAGTAAACTTGTCATTTTTATTATAAGAGTGCAACACCCACATCCATAGCATAGAGCAATTGTACTAATAAAGAGCAAGGCAATTTAGCGTAGCGATTAACAAAGAATTTGCAATCGAGATGATGGTACCTAAAGGAGAACGTAAACACCGAGGGCTTGCTAAGGTGGACAAGGTGAAAGACACCCTAGGGCATCTATCACAAGCATGCGCCGTAGTACGAGAGGAGACTCTATTGGCCTGGTAAGTTGATACACTACCTTTGTTTTTCAGGTTGTTGTTGCTGTTTCTTCTTCTTTTTTCATTTTTCGTAATGAAATCTGCATCTTCTGTCATCGTTTCGATTGCCATTTTGGCGGTTACACCACCACTATTGTCGATTCGCCCACAACAAGTGTATAGATGCTATGCTAAGGTTGCATGTAGTATTGCCCAAACCACCATTGTTGTGACTGCCTCGCCCCAGAGGTTTAGGTGATCCTGGCAACCTAGCACACGAATAGTGTAGCGTACGGTCCTTAGGAGGGTTTGGCCACACTTAATATTTGACAACGTAACATATGTTTAACGTAGTGTAGCATGAATCGTTTTGTATAGAAGAATATTGGTTGAAATGGAAATAGCATATTAAATTCTTTCTTATTTGAAATTCATATTTAATTTTTTTATTACGCTAGGACAGTGTGTTGTAAGACCTTTAGACCAATGCATCGGTAATATCGTGTTGCTACGCTATTGATCCTGTGGTTCTGTTGGTGAATATGCCTTAGTTATAAATCTATTATATTATTGTGCCTGTTTCATTAGTATGTTTGTTATGTGCACATGTGACAGTTACTATAAGGCACAGCTAGCATTGCTACGTTGTGTGATGCTTGATGGCCATGCTACACTGCAAGTGTTATTTCATTACATTGTTTGTAATATTTAATTTTGTTCTATTTTTTAAAAAAGAATTTGCAACCAGGGGCTTATGCTATGCTATATGCAAAGAAAGGGTTATGCTACACTATTTGTAAATGGATAATCATGCTACGCTACATGCAAACTCCACTCAAACATAATGCTAACATTTGTCATCCTATTGTGTAGGGTGATGTTAAAACCCATTTTGATTATCCTAGAAATTGTAGGGGTTTTGTGCTACCTAAGTGAACCGGTGGCCAACATTCCTCCACCCCATGCATGTGTGGAGCAATAGGTGATTTGGTTCCGGGAAGGCACACGGGACTTCCTACAATTCCTCCTCCATCACTTTAGTTTGATCGTTTGGTCACACTTGTTAGCAGAGATACTAGCCGCAATCACAAAAATGCTGTTGCCCAAGGCTAACCAAGGCATTCTAAAATTTTTGACTAATGGGGCAATCAGGGGTGACCAGGCAGAAGGGTCCAATCAGTGCCCAAAAAGCTTGAGGCATCTATTAACATTACCATCATTAAAGAGGTTGTGGATTTGGAAATACACAATGATAGTGGATGTGAGATATGTTAATATGACCAGCCTAAGGGATGTTTCCATGTAATCTCACATCTGCAAGAGTCTGGAGGGTATGCACTCAACCCATGATTAAATAGAAGGCAAACACCCCGAAGGTTACCTTATCCTCAAGGTAACCCAAGGTAATTCCACCAACCCTTAACATATTATCCTAGTGGAACTCCACCATAACCAATTGAGCAATATCAACAGTGCTAGCACCCACAATCATGGGGAATGCCACCACCAAGGCAACTTTATCTTTACCAACAACCTGACCCATATGGATATTATGTGCAGAAGCCAATCTCCCCACATGACTCTACTGGTCACGTTACTTCTCAACCTCACTACCAAGACTACGAGTATTATGGGACTCCCTCTTCTAGAGGCAATATTTCACAAGCATATCATCCTTCTCATCTAGCCACATCTCTTCCACCAATAGCTCCACTACCACCTACTCCCACAATATGAGGTGAAATCCCTACCCAACCATAGCAACGTAACTCCACAAGGGCTATTAACTCTCAACCTACTGTTGGTTCCAACAACCACATAAAGAAAAGATCTTTCTTTAGAACCAATAGTCCAACCAAGCCCTTGCAATCACAAGCGGCTAATTTCTTAGATGCCTCAGTATCAATCAAAACTCTAGAGCCCCCTTCAACCCAATCATTACACTCAACACATACGGTCATGCTAACACATGCCGTTACTAATTGGTTCAAAGTTGGCCACCTTCCTAGGAAATTCTCTAATCTTGGGAGTCCTCTGATATACTTACAAATCACTGGAAATGCACCATGCAAGGCTCTTTTGGATTTAGGTTTTTTTATCAACTTCATTTCTCAAGAAATGTACAAGGCCTGGAACCTGCCTCCATTGAAAAAGAGCAACATCCGTCTAAAGTTGGTCGGCCAGTCCATCACTGTCCCATTGGAACTAGTGGAAGACATTGTTACCATTGTTTGTGGGTGGTCGTACCCAGCTGACTTCTTAGTGATTCAAGTAAACAATGGTAAGGGGGACTTCCCAATCATAATGGAAAGAGAATGGCTAAGCACCATCGACGCATGCTTAGGAATCTTTGATCTTTTCCTAGAAATATCAAAAGAAAATACATTCAAAAAGATCAAGAAGAAGAAATTTATGTGCATCACATACAATGACATAGGGTGTAATTGCGTGTAGAGGTCATGGTTTGCACAAAGTTTAGCATTGCCTGCATGCAATCAGTGTGCACAAGTGATTAACATACAAAGATGCTTGTATATAGCAGCCACATGATAGGAAGACAGCTAGTGGCTGACATCTGATCAAGAAAGTAGTTCACTCATATGCATGGAACCAACTGATGGTTTGACTTGTGCTTACATCAAAAGCATAAACATATTAGAGCAAGTCCACCGCTACCTTCCAAGCCTTAACCTTGAAAATATCAACTGGGGGAAGTTGGAAATCCCTGAGAAATTTAGGTAGAAGCCCCTCAAGCTGAAATCATTGCCCACCAGTATGGAATACACATTCCTTAAAAATGGAAAATCATCAATTATCAACACTATGTTTGCTCCTTAATAGAAAGAAGAACTACTAAAGGTAATAAATAAATGGTTGGAAGCCTTTGCTTTGTCATATACTGAATTAACTGAAATAGATCCTAGGATATGCCAACATAAAATTTACACTAACCCCTCCATGAAGCTTCAAAGACAACCACAAAGGCAATTGAACCTAACCTAAAGCAAGTAGTTAAGGAAGAAATCGAACAGCTTCTCAAGGTTGGGTTCATATACCCCATTGCTAATAGCGAATGGGTTAGCCCCTTAGTTATTGTGCCTAAAAAGGGAGGTAAATGGAGGGTGTGCATAGATTTCAAGCTACTAAATATGGCAACATTCAAAGATCACTTTCCATTGCCATTTGTCAACCAAGTCTTAAACACCATCGCAAGGAATCACTATTATAGTTTTCTAGATGGATATAGCGAATATAACCAAATACAAATAGCCTTAGAAGACCAAGCCAAGACTATGTTCACTAGTCCTTAGGGAACATTCACATACAAATAGATGTTGTTTGGCTTGTGCAATGCCCCTGCAACATTTCAACGACTAGTTCTAAGAATATTCCAACAACAGATAGGGAATGGCATGGAGGTCTTTATGGATGACTTATCCACTTATGGAGCAAACTTTGATCAAGCATTGGACTGGTTGGAGTGAGTGTTAAAAAGATGTGTAGAAAGCAATTTGAGGCTCAAATGATAGAAAAGCCATTTAATGGTCCAAGAAGACATAGTACTAGGGCACAAAATCTCACACACAGGGATAGAGGTAAACCCTAAGAAAATCAAAATTATCCAAGGAATTACCCATCAACCAAAAACTATCAAAGATATTTAGTCATTCCTTGGACATGCTGGCTACTATAGGAGATTTATTAAGAACTTTTCAAAGGTTGCCAAACCATTGGTGGAATTAACGAAAAAGGACGTACCTTTCAAGTGGACAAGGGAATGTGAATTAGCTTTCCAAACTCTGAAATAGAAGCTAGTAGAAACACCCATTCTACAAGCTCCTGACTGGTCCAAACCATTCCATATCATGACTGACACATCCAACTCTACTTTAGGAGCTGTACTTACATAGTTAGATGACCAGAAGCATCCTTATTACATCCACTATGCAAGTAGAAGTATCACTAGTGCACAACTTAAGTACACTACCATAGAGAAAGAATTAATGGTTGTAGTGTTTGCACTAGAAAATTTTAGACGCTATGTATTGGGATATAAAGTATATATACATACAGATCATAGTGCAATCTGGTTTCCCATGAATAAGCCAATGGTAAGCCCTCATATCATACGATGGCTTGTAATCTTACAAGAGTTTGATTTAACGATGATCGATCGCAAGGGCACCAAGAATGTAGTTGCTAATCATTTATCTCGGTTGCAATGGGAGAACAAAGAGGATGAGTATCCAATTTCTAATCATTTCCCTAATGAATTTCTCTTTGCTAGTGTAGGGAATAATCAATCACCCATAGAGACAAACTGGTATAGTAGCATTCTTACCTATCTCCTCACCCAACAAACACCACAAGACTTAAACCTTAAGAAGAAACAATAGTTTCTTCACTGAGCCAAGTACTTTATGGAGATCATTGGGAAACTTTACAAAGTGTGTCTTGATGGCTTGGTTCAGTATGTTCCCAATATAAATCACCTGTGAGTTCTCCATGATGCTCATGAGGATCCTTGTGGGAATCATTACACTGAGAGATGAACAGCCATCAAGATCCTACTTGCAAGATATTATTGGCCTACATTATTTCGGGACATCCATCATTTCGTCCAATCTTGTGAGCACTATCAATGTGATGGGGGAATGACTACTATAATGGAAGGTCCACAACAATGGATTCAACTGTTAGAACCCTTTGACATTTGGGGAATTGATTTTATGGGGCCGATTACACCAATTTCCTATGGAAAAGCTTATATTATTTTTGTCATTGATTACCTAACAAAATGGGCCGAAGCAGCTGCTGTTAAAGATTGTACATCATCTACAGTTGCATGATTTGTTCAACAACAAATCATAAATAGGTTTGGTATGCCACGTGCACTTATTTCAAACAATGGTACACATTTCATAGGTGCAACTTTTTAGAAATTAATGTAATGCTTAGGGGTTGAGCATAAATTGACTACACCATACCACCCCCAAGCAAATGGTCAAGCAGAAGTCACCAATAGGGAGATTACAAAGATATTG